>PVLA01014571.1:0-29731 GCA_004027455.1 Hydrochoerus hydrochaeris | reverse complement strand
CAGAAGCTCTGCTTGTGTTGTTCTATTTAATTCTCCTAACAGCTCTGTTGTTTTTCTCTTTTTATGGAAAAGACAACGGAGGCTTAAAGGAGTAAGTAGATTGCCCAGGGCCACACAGCTAGGAAACCAGAGAGCCAGGTTTTGAGTCCGGGAGATCTGACCCTTGATCTTATATTTTACAGGTAACACGGTAAGAAAAGGTTACAGAGGCCACAGGATGCTAGAGATCGTGGGGCAGTGGAAGCCACAGGACAGCAGAAGCTGCGGGCATAGAGAGAGCTGGGGCAGCAGGGCAGAGGGAGGCAGAGTCGGGCTGCTGCGGAGAACCAGGCTGCAAGTCCTCTGAGCCACGCCTGGGTCCATGGCTCTGCCCAAGGCTGCCTCAGCCCTTCCTGGGCCTCCCTGTCCTGCCAATGGTAGGAAATTGAGCATGCTGAAAGAGCTGAGGCCACCCAGAGAGGAACTCTTTTCCGGTCAGTCTGTCTGTCCCTAGCCTCCACGCACAGTGGCAGTAACCTTCCCTCTTGGTCCCCCAACTGCCCACTAAAGCTGCCTGTGGCCTCTGCTCAGCTCGTGGGTCAACTCGAGGTCCTTGTAGAGAAAAGGCCAGACACAGGTCTCCAGCTCCCCGTGTGATTTCTTAGGCTGTGGGTGTGTGTGTGAACACCTCCTGACACACACGTGTGCAAAGACCCAGACACACACACACATACTCCCCGCTGCTCTCCAGGGAGTCGGAGCCCTGCAGACAGCGGTGTTCCCAGAGGTGTATGTCACTGCTCAGAGCCTCACAGCCCATAATGGCTCTGGGCATTTCCCGGGATTAATGGCCAACGGGGTTAATAGCCCTCTGCGACACCTTGGGCCATTAGGCACCAGGAAGCCCACACCTCAGTGGCTGCTACTTAAATGGAAGACATTAGAGAGATGACAATGCTATCAGACAGGAGGGGCTTCCTGGGGACAGCACAGCGTTGGCAAACATCGGGGGTCATGTCCTGGTACCAGAGTTGAGGCTACAAGTGGGAGCACCGGACTCCAAGCCTCCCCTCCATGTTCTGGAGGCCTGAGGCCACTTTGCCTTTGCAGCACTGGAGTGTGTATCTGTGTGTGTGTGTGTGTGTATGCAAATGCATCTATGTGTGTGTCTGTGTCTCTGTGTCCCTTATGTCACTGTCTCTGCATGTACACATGCATGTTCCTGTGTCTCTGTCTCTACATCTACGAACCATGTGTGCCTCTATACTTACGTCTGTCTGCATCTCCCTGCTTCTGTGTGTCCCTGTGGGTCTGTGTGTGTGTATCTGTGTGCGTGTCTTTTCGTGCCTGTGTGTCTCTGTTTCTGTGTACGCATCTGTCTTAGTCACTTTTCCATCACTGTGACATAATACCTGACACCTGAAATTTAAGGACAGGGAGGTTTATTTTGCTCACAACTTCAGGGGATTCAGTTCATGGCTCCAAGGCAGAAACAGCATGACAGAAGAAAGCCGTTTAATGCATGGCAGCTGGAAGCAGCAAGAGGGGAGCCCGGGACAAGAACATGCCCTTCCAAATCACATCCTCAGGGCCCTTCCCCTTCCCACCAGGCCCCTGACTCCAAATGGAAGAAGTCTGGAGTATATTTCAGAACTAAATTATTCCAGCGTCTCTTTGTGCTTTTATTCATTTGTGAACATGTGTGTTTATGTTGGTCTATGAGTGGCATGTGCAAGTGTGCATGCGTGTGTGCAAGCGTGCATGCATGTGTGTGAGCGTGCATGCGTGTGTGCATGTGTGAATAAGGTCTTCCAGGCTTAGCTCTGCAGTACTAGTGCCTCCCTGCTCCACGTAATGAAGGAAGGTCCTCATGCCCTCCCTTTAGCAACCATACGCCATCCACAGCCACCTGGACCTCCCTTCCTTTTCTTCAGGACTTCTAGCACTTCATCTGCACCTTTATTTCACAAATGAGAATTCCCCAGGACCCCCATGAGGTCCTGGGACTCAGCATTTACCAAGACAGAGAAAGGACACTTAGAGTTCAGATCAGAGCTGTCAAAGATTGACCATTAACACCAGAAAACAGGCTATGCGACTTCCCAAAATTGTCCTTTAAAAGATGGATCCTGCCGTGTGCACAAGTCTTTGCAAAGTGTTCTGTCACACTGCCAGGCTCTGTTCTCAATTACTTTGTGCTTGAACTTGAAGGAAAAGACGTATTAGTCCTGCAAGTCTTCAATCGATGCTAATTTTGGATGCTTATAGAGGTCACCTGATGGAATTGATAAAATAAAAAGAAAAGAAAATAAATGGAACAATAATCATTATTCCTGGGGAGGAGGGGTGTGATCTCAAAATTGCAGGTGCTGATGTCACTGGGAAGCAGCCTTTTAAGAATCACATAAAAAAGCAATCCAGTAAGTGGTTATTTTATAGAGAACACGAACGGCAAACGGTGCTCGTGGCTTCGGATACATTTCTTGACGGCAGCTTTCATGGAAATAGCACTGCATACCACAGACAACGGAAGGCAGAGGCCTGAGGAAACAGCTCCCCCAGTAGCACAGGTGGCGGGGTTCATGTCTAGGCAAGAGATGGCATCAGTGGCAGATCGGGGGGTTGGAAAAATATTCCCGGTGAATATACTCTCTTGCATAATCAGTTATTTCAAATATGCATTGCAACATAATTAATAACTGCCCCAAAGAGGCAGTGTACCCTTCACAGTGTACATATGCTAGCAGGATCCGCCAGCATTGCTCTCATTGTTTCCCTAGGAAAGGGGGGCTCTTCCTGTGCTCAGGCAGAAAGGCGTGCGCAGTAATTATCCAATAAACTATTTAATTAAGAGAGTTGTATGTGCTACAAAGAGAAGTACCTGGTGCCAGGAGACCCAAGAATGCATCCCTAAAGAAGCACTGCCCGAGTTGGCATTGAAGTAAGGAAAAGAATTGGCTGGGCTGACTGGGGAGGCTCGTGAGGGCCCTCAAGGCAGAGAGATGGGCAGATGCAAAGTCCCTGGGGGAGGGAGGAGCAGGGAGCATGAGGGGGCAGACCTGAGAGGGCTTCCTGGGAGTTCTGGCCTCTCCTGGTGCAGATGGGAACACTAAATAGACACAGACAGGTGGTAGGATCTGTTCTCTTTGGATTTGTTTTGCTTTGTTTTGTTTTGTTTTGCTTTATAGTAGGATCTCATGAAGACACTAAGTTGCCCAGGCTGAGCTTGAATTGACTGCAGTCTTCCTGCCTCAGTCTCCCAGAGTGCAGGAATTATAGAAGTGCACCACCATGCTCGGCCTTGTTCTCTGAGACCTTTTTTTTTTTTCTTGGTACAGGGGATTCAACCTAGGTCCTTTGCACTGAACTGTAGTTCTAACCCTCTTTTTTTTTGAGACAGGATCTCTCTAAGTCACTAAGTTACCTAGGCTGGACTCAATCTTATCATCCACCTGTATCAGCCTCCCAAAGTGCTAGGATTACAGACATGCGCCACATCCTCTTAACAGATCCCAAACACATCATGATCATTCTCTAGTGATTTGCGACCCGGGGACCCAGCAATTTTCACCCCCTGTTGTCATTTCTGACACTGGTCCAGTTATGTTTTCCTGAAAACTGGGCTCATTCCCCATGGTCAGAGACCTCCTTTCTTCATACAATAGGACCAAGCATGTTTCAGACCCTCAGAAAAGACTGTCTCTGTGCTGGAGTTTGGAGCAAAAGTGGACACTGCCAGGCTGGGCAGAGCACTTACCTGTTCATCACCTCCTGATGGATAAAGGACAAGAAACCAAGAACAACGGCAGCACGTCGGGAACCAGCCCCGCTGCGTTCCTCCACAGGCCTGCGAAGCTGCCCACAGTAGGGCAGCAACTGCTCCAGGCAGGGATGCGAGGGGTGGTGGGGTGGCCTGCCCAGGGCAGCTCTCTGCACCCCCAGACCACAGGCAGACAAGTCCCTCTGCGTGCATTGCCGACACCCCCGCCCCAGGCTTTCATCCCAGAGTCATACGGAGTCACTGTAAGGAAAAATCAGCAGCCGGTCACATTTCCCTTGAAAATCCCTTAGGAAGTTGTCACCCTGGCGACTGGCCTGCCACTCCTTCTGTGTCCAGCACAAGCCAGCATTTGGGACAGACCACTGGCCCTTCCATTAAACACTTAATGAAGTCAGTGGCTTGTGTTTAGGCACGTGTTGCATAAAAAATACTTCCTTCCCATCTTTCTCTAAACAGGGACATCCCACTGTGCTCTGTGAGATGCTCACACTGCGGGAGGGATGCGGGAAGCGGCACTTCCTTCGGACCCCAGAGTCTCGGTCCTGTTGCACACTCACCCCCTCTAAGTGGAACCACAGCACAATCTGAACTATCATCCGTGTCACTCTGTCCCTCGGCTGTGAATTCTGAAGTCATCTTTACGGAGGGTTTCCTGAAGCTCTCCGCTCTGGCATGGGTGGGATTTACGTGAATTAGGACAGAATTTCAGCCCTGGAGATGTGCAGGGTCCCCTTCTCCAGTGTCAGGATCCAAGATTCAGGGAGCAGTACCAGGCAGGCGGGGCTGGGCACAGAGGGTGGAGATCCTCTGGCCACTTTGGGTGTGGGGCATCGCGTGCCATCAAGAGCAGGATGTGCTTGAAAAGAAGGGAAGGAAATTTCCCTCACTCCATTCCAGCCAGCTCTAGGCAAACCCCGCCAAGGAGAGCTTCTCCCGAGAGCCGCAAGTTTCTGGGCTTTGTGTGTCTGTTCTCAAACCGGAAATATTACCTTGCCTTTTATTTACATTTTCTGATGATGAAACCAGCCTGAAAAATGCCCCACGCCCTAGCAGAAGGGGGCTATGGTACAACTCGGGCACAGTTGGGGCGGATGGAGGGCCCCACGTCACCTCATCTCTCCTTTCTGCTTAAATATTATGCCACATCCTGATTAATACCAGACCAATAAAATCATCTCCGCAATCTGGTTAGAGGCTTTTGTCTTCCCAGATGGCCTGCAATGTTAATGTGTGACAATTTCAACAATGAACTAGGACTGTTTTATGGAACCAACATTTGTTCCACTGCTTTTTTTTTAGACTCAGAATTTTGACACAGATGGTACAAATTACTCAAAAAACAGAAATGTTCATTTAGAAGGCTTAAATATGTGGTTTTACTCAGGCCATCAGAATATTTTACATTTGCAATTCAGTAAATTTACTAACAACCCTGCTATAATTAAGGTCTGTTAAAAAAAATCCCCTTTCTCCAGCTTTTTATATCTATAGAGTTTCATTAAAGCCAGAAAAATATATTATTATTTATTCTAGTTGTGCAATGTTCTTATTTCCTTGGGTATATATTGTTCGCCTCTGCTTTCTGTTTCCTTCTCAGCTTCTAATTGCTCCTGAGCATGGAGGAGGAAAGGGGTCCATGGATTGGGCCGCTCTGGGGTCTCCCTTATCACCCCGCGAGCAGGATTGAGCTCTGAGTCACCGATGCCAATTGCTACAGTCATGACATCTGCCAGAACCTTCTCCTGAAAAGGAGGACGAGCTGTCTCCTTGTACCTCCCGATTACACTCTCTGCAAGGGCAGATCCCAAAGCTCCAGCCCTTGCATGGGCGAAATCCATTCTTTGCTTCCAAACAGCCCCGGGTCTGTTTTGCAATATCAGAATTTAGCACCAATATTGTTACTATCACCTGACATTTGTGTGTTTGTTCTGTTAACAGGCACTGTGCAAAATTCTGCCTGGGAAACTTCCTCATTTAATTACTCCAGCAGCCCTAAGAGGGATAAGATGGAGCATATTTTGATCTTACTGATGAAGTTGAGGCTCAGGGAGGGTAAATGATGGTCAAAGTCTCAAGGTAGCCTAGAGCAGCAATGACAGACAAGAACTCTGCAAATAAAAACCAGTATTTTGTAAATGCTAACTCCTTGCTAGGCCCTGCACAGCTTTTCTGGGTATTATCTCATTTAATCCTCGCTTGAAAAATATGGAGTCTGAGGCTTAGATAAGTTAAAAGCTAAAGTTATGAAGCCTATCCAAGGTAGAGGCAGCCAGTTGGATTGAGAATCTAATACTTTGGCCAGTTGTTGGGGGGCAGAGGTAGGGAAATCATGGAGAATTTTGGGGACCTAAGGCAAGCCCAGACTTCCTGATGTTCTGACTCCAAGAGGACACCCCAACCCAATTGAAGGGGAAGATATTAACCCCCGAAGACCATAGCTCCTTCAAGGTCACCCGGGAGGAAAGGGGCCTGCTGTGACCTCAGCACTCAGCAAGGGGCTCAGCCCCTCTGCTCTTCTCCAAGTTGCTAACTGCCACTCCATACATTGGGGTTCACAGGAGAACTGGGCCACCAGTGAGAGAGCAGAGGCTTGGTCTCCCATCCTTCTTCCCCCACAACCCCGACCCTCAGAACCTGGCAGTGTCAGGCACACAGCAAGTACTGAACCTATTGCAGTGTGGAAGGGACAGGTGTGGTTTTTTCAAGCTGCTTAGAGCGCCAGTGCAGCCAAAAGGGCCCTCATAAGCTGGGTGCCATGGTGCATGCCTGTAACACCAGCACTCTGCAAGGCCAAGGCAGGAGAATTGCAAGTTCAAACTCAGCCCTGGGTAATGTAAGAAACTCAGCAAAACCGTGTCTCAAGACTATAAGTTTAAAAAAGGACTCGGGGATATAGCTTAGTGTGAAAGCCCTGGGTTCAATCCCCCAATACTTAAGGGGGGAAAAAAGCAGCTCTCAGAAGCTAGCGAGAGCATTCCAGGCCCAGGAGTAGGGATGAGTGACAGAATGTGAATACTGGACATTCCTTACAAGGGGTTTGGGACAGGGTGGTGTCCAGCAAATGTCATCTGTTGGTTTAGCCAGTTGCTATAATAATTCTTTGGAAAGCCAGCAAACTCACCAGGGTGATCATACCTGTCTGTACCTTCCTGCTCTGGGGTATTACTCTGTTGAACCTTGTTTTGGGGGCTCCTGAACTTTCTCCAGTTCATGCTGCAGAACCCTCCAGCTGAGCAAACGCACCTGAGTTGCTTTTGTTATTTTACCGAAGTCAACTCAAGGGAAACTGCACTTACCACACAGAACCTCAGCGGAGCGGGGAGTTCTGTCATTTCTTCCTGCCCACAACTTGAGGAATTATCTGCTTAGATATTCTTTCTGATACTCTTTTTCCAATAATAACGATAACAAAGACAACATTAGTGCTCTGCTTGTGGTTTCCCTGACCAGAAATTTTAGTGTCTGCTTTATTCACCAGGTGCTATCTGATTCTATTTCTGTCCTGCTTCCTGCTGACCCATTATATAAACAAATAATTTATTTCAACTTTAGAGCAAAAAAAAAAAAAAAAAATGATGAATGCATCAACCATTGTTGTCCTTTGCTAATCCTTGTCGTAAGTACCATGCATTTCTGTGTGAGGCTTCAATTCATTAGCGTGTTCTATTCGCACTGCCAACAGAAAGTGCATTCTGAGTTTTTAAATGTTGTTTCCATTAAAATCAATCACTCCTTGCAATTAAGCCAATAGTCTCACCATTTTGGCTGTTATGAGCTAAAGCATCCTAAATATATTGACAGCTGTCTTCGATAGGATGTCACAATGAGGGGGGGAAGCAGGCCTAAGACTAAATGTCACCAAAGGGAGCAAACAGGCACCTCTTGCCCAAATGCACCTCATTTGCACACCCCAGCAGGCATTTGGTACACTTTTTTTTTTGCAGTGGCAAAATACAGTAATCAATGTTTTGCATATTACAATCAATAACACACTTAAATGTTTAAGTTTTGCATTCTTTTGCAATAAATATTGATATATTACAAACTCTGTAAAAACTGTTCATTGGACTTTTTGTTTGCACTGTGTACTGTATCATTCAGCAAATAAGTGAGCTAAATATTGTTTGTTACAAAACAGATGTCAAATAAAATTATGCCATATGTGCTATTAAACACTTTTCTTATTTTTTTTTCCCAGCAAAACCCAAGACTTAGTTTCAGAAGTGAATGTATTTGGCTTTTCAAGGATTTGAAGCATGAAAGCAACATCTTTGAAATATTTTTAAACCTGCTGGCTTTGTGTAATCCAGTCTTGTGAGCTAATTCTGCATGTTATTATAGATTTAAAATTTAAAATATAGATAGATAGAGATATAGATACATACACAAATATCTAGGGGTTCAGACAAATCCAGTATTGCAAAAGAAAGAGAAAAAAACTTGTGCAAAAAGCATTTAAATATAAATCGATACAAATATCAATAAAGAGACAGGAAATTAGGAGAATCTCTTTTCAAGTGATTAGAGAGCCCTTGAGAAGGTAGGAGAGAAAACTAAGGAGAAAAAAAAAATGGCCCTGAAGAGTGAAAGTTAGGCCTGTGTAGAGATTGTGGGGACAATTCCGGCAGAGGAGGGTGAGAGAAGGCTTGAGGTCCAGGCCACCCCAAGGGACACTTACGTAGGCTAGAACCAAGGCCTGGGAAGAAGGAACTGTCCAGACACTCGCCAGCTCCTTGAAAGGCTAGGGAGGGAGATGGAAGACTGCCCAGGGACACTGCCTTCATGCCACCCTGACCAGCATGTGCCACCACCCCCCACCCCCACCCCAAGCCCTGGCTGGGCCCCGCAGGGGTCCCCTCCGCCCCAGACTTGTCAGAGCATTTGCACTAGATGGATGGATCTCTCAGCCCGGGGAAGTGTGAAATGAGAAACAGAACTAGCAGAATGCAAGAAACATGTTGCTAAGAGCCACCAAGTGAAACAGAATCTGGAGCCCCGGCACACGGCGCTGGCACCCACGGCCTGAGTCTCCCACCCCCAGGCAGAGATAGGGGGAGGCAGGCTGAGGGCAGATCCAGAGGCAGGGCCAGAGCCCCTCACACACCTCTTCAAAGATGCCCTGACCCTCTGGCCCCCGCCTCCACCGGGGCCTGGAGGCTGAGACCCCAGCACCCTGGGAGTCCTGGGTCCCCTTTCTGCCTGACATGTCCTGGGAGAACTAAAAGTACCCTGATGCCCTGCTTCATCACAAGGGGCCATTGGAACAGCAGCCTCTGCTCCCCTTCCCAGCTGCACGAGCCATAGGGTCCCCCTCTTGGTCCACCCCTCTCAGTGAGTCCACGCCACAGGCCTCTCGCAGCACCCACACAGGAGCCTGAGTAATCAGAGCTCATGTCCTTGAGTTCTTCTAACCATGGGGGGACATCGCTGGTGGGAGAACATGTCCCTTTGTTGTTTCCCCAGGTGGACCCTAAACCACTGCATTTCCTATGACTTTAGAAGGTACCCAAGATCATACACCATGGTCACACGGATGACCAACTCGATACTTCTTCCTGTATTGACTCCACCTCCTTTCTGCACCTCCTCACTGAAGAGGTGGCCCATATAAACTACCTGACCTTGGGC
Source organism: Hydrochoerus hydrochaeris (assembly GCA_004027455.1). Lineage (NCBI taxonomy): Eukaryota > Metazoa > Chordata > Mammalia > Rodentia > Hydrochaeridae > Hydrochoerus > Hydrochoerus hydrochaeris. The sequence goes on along the minus strand of PVLA01014571.1, from coordinate 20,343 downwards.
TCTGCATTCCAACAGAAACTCCATCCGAGCTGTTCACTCTCCATTTGCACCCCCTCCTGATACTGTGCACCTCCTGCTCCTCTGCAGCCCTGACACGGTGTTGACACCTGGCAAGGGTCCAGGCCCCAGGCAATTCCTTTTGGCAGTTGATTGCTTAGCAGATTTTCTCTGGGTCTGATCAATCTGTTTTAACCAAGAGGTTTGCTTCCTTAACTGATGGCTGCTGGCCTCTTTAGGCATTCTCAGTCCATTACAAGGGATATCCTTCAATGACTAACAATTGACCCTGTAATAGAAACCCCAAGAACAATAATTCCTGAGTCCATGCATTCCACAGGTGCCAGAAATGGCCACCGAAGGGTCCCAGCCCAGACCCTGCAAACTGGACTCTGATCATAGTAAGGCATAACCTGTCTGTGTACATGCCAGCCACTTCATTAGCTACAACCCCAGCATCCTGTATGGCTTCATTCATTTTCTAATCACATGGTACTTTCTGGGCCCCTGTTGTGTGTCCAGCCCAAGTCTGGAAGGCAAGGAAGTAGATCTCCTGGTGGTCGTGGACCAGGTCCATGGACCCAAGGTAAGTGACAAAGTACTGTCTCCCAAACCTTACTCCAAAGTTGGAATTGTAGGGGAGGACAGAGGCCCAGCTCTGCCCAGGACAGGAACAGGGCTAACATATCTGCAAAAGCGAGAAGGCTCTAAGCAGACACACAGAAGGCAGGGCAGTCCTGAGCAAAAGGAGGTACTTGGGGCCCATCAGGAACCAGGTCTGTGAGTCCCAGTCACAGCCAGACCCTCCACAGGGGCCAGGGGAAGCAGAAACCAACCCCCCAGTCTACACGCTCATGCTTTTGTGGGTATATTCACCCATCACCTCAGGATCCTAGGGTTCTGTTCACCCATGTATTGGGTTTGTCTTTCCCATGGGATTGCAGGTCAAAGGTCCATGAGGGAGGGTGACATCTGAGCCTCCTGGTATCTTTCAGAGTGACTGAGGCCCATCTGTGTCACAGAGAGCTCAGCAGGCAGGACGAGGATAGAGGGAATCACAGAAACATCCTGGGATCGGGAGGGAAGGTCCCTCCAAGGGGGTGAAGAAGTTGGCCATGCAGGAGGTGGAAGACCCAGGAGAAAGCACACAGAGGGAGCTGGGGGAATAGGAGAGTATGCTACAGGGGCCCTACACCTGGGAAAAGCCCTCCACTCAGGAAAGGAAGAGAGAATTTGGGGCTGGGGCTACTGTTCTTGGTGCCTTAGTGAGAGGGCTCTAAGCAAGAAGCCCTGAGGGGTATCTGGAGGTGTTTAGACCACCAGCCCGGCAGGAATTCCAAGGGTGGGAGGAGACTTTTCAGGCTGGAGGTGCACATGCGAGAGAGCCTAACAAAGTCACCCCCCCCCCCAGCAGTGATCCTGAGCTGTCATTTGACAGTTTCCCTACCTGTAAAATGTACTGGAATTTTGAGCCTTAATGACCTCAATCTTGTAAGGTCAGCGTATGGAAGGGCATTAAACTCCAGCCATTAACTTAGGTTTAAGAAGTCCAAGCATATGACAGAAATAAGAGATGGGGTCTGGAACAAGAAATACCAAGTGGTCCCCTGAGACAATCGGGGGTGTTCTCAGCCACGGCGCCTGGGAGACTGTGAAGAGAAGAGCGGTGTGGACCTCAGCAACCTGGACCTTACCCATGCCACTAAGATGGGGCAGCCACAGCACAGGACGAGTTCAGGACCTGGGGGGACAGTGAATCCAATGTGACTACATTTATTGGTTTGTTAAAAAAAAAAAATAGCTTGGAAATCTCAACTTTAGTAACCAAGCAAATGACAACAAAACCGTAAAAACAGAACAACTGCCAACAGGCCAAAAACAGGCCCGGATGGGTGGCTTGAGGGTACACGTTATGAGTCTGTAACCTGGGTTTCCAATCCAGGATTCTGAGGAGCCTCTGCTTGCCAGGTGGACCCACAGATTCAGAGCTTTGGAAGCTGGAGTCCAGTGGATTCACCGTCTGTGAGGACAGGAAGAAATGGGAACCTGGAGGGGTGTTTATCTGGGAGCTAACAAAGAACGAATTCTGAGGCCAGATCTCAAAATGTTAATCAGATTCAGAGACATAAAACGTGACAATTTAATGGCGTTTGGTGGAAACTGAAAATTCTTTAAAGTTCTAACTATCCCTTCATTGAATTCTAATACTTTTTTAATTATTAGATATAAAATGCTTATAATTTTAGGGGGAAATTAGACTTGGTAATTTATATTTCTTGTTTATACAGTACAATTTGCTGATGAAAAAGTGTGCTAAACTTATTGATTCATGACCATAATTGTTTAATTATTTATCATTGCAGAATGGTATTAGCATTGCTAATAATGCAGATGTGCACAAGGGCTGAGGCATCAGATGGAGCTTTTGTTTGGGGGGTGCAGGCTCTGGGGAGGTGGCTTCTGACTGGATGGTGGCCTACTTGGGACGTGATGTCCTGGGACCTCACCTGTCTCCACGAGGATAACCACAGAATACTCTGTCTTGACAGCAGTGGCACTTTGAGGTCGCACACCTCTGTCCACACACAGCCTGGTGGTTTATCTACACCTACTCACCCAGCGTGACCTGCACAAGGCCCAAGAAAGCTCAGTGGAAGCCAGGGACACAGATCTCAAAAGGAGTCAACAGAAGGTTCTAGCATCGCCAAAAATTGCCTTAGTTAAGCATTCATGCTTACAACTATTATTAAATCCAAAGTGAGGGACAAAGGCAAATGAAATCAAAGATGATATAAAACTCTGTCCCCAGCACCTATGCTCAGAACTGCTGCTCATCTGTAGCAACCTGATGGTTGGAGTTTTGGGGTAGGCAGCCAAGGACACCACCTTATCCCAAGGGTCAGCCCAAATTCCACGGGGGATCTGTAGCAGACACAAAGGACAAAGAAGTTTAAAGCCTCTTGCTGTTTTGAGCCCTGGCATTTGCTATTTGATGATTAATTTTATTTGTCAACTTGACATATAAGAGATACCCATGTAACAGCTAAGCACTTTTTCTGGGCCTGCCCATGAGCACATTTTCCAAAAAAGAGTATCACTTGATTCAGTAGATGGAACAAAAAGATTGGCCTCATCACTGTGGAAGGGCACTGTCCAGTGTGAGTCTGTCCTCTCACTTCTTGAGATGGGACATCTGTCTTCTCTTGCCCTTGGACATCAATGCTCCTGGTCCTTGAGACCTTCCAGCTCAGACTGGAACTTGTACCATTGGCTCCAGGGATTGTCAGGCCTTTAAGCCTGGATGGGAGCAACACCACCAGCTTTCCTGGGCCTCCAACTCACAGACAATAGTTTGCAAAAGTCATAGGACTCTCCAGTTTCTGTAACCATGTGAACTACTCCCTCCCGATAAATCTCCTTCTCCATTTCCTCTGCATACCCTGTTGATCCTGTTTGCTAAAAAGCCCTGGGTGATACATGTGGTGATGAGACAGTCAGGCCCACGTAGCTGAGCCCCAGACATGCAGACATGGGGAAGTTTGTAACACAGCAATATTCTGCAATTGCTAGCTGGTAAGGTGAGTTTTAAAGCTATAAGATTAGGTAGGATCATGAAAGGAGAAAAGAGGTAGAAAGAAGCCCATGGAATGAAACTGACACACGCTGGCATTTTGAGTGAGGGAGGAGGAGGAGCTACCCCAAGAATGACGGAGCAGAAAGACAGAACCAAAACATAAGACTGTGAGTTGTGAAAAACACATGCTAAGAAACGTTCACACTGCAAGTTAAGATGAAAGCAGACAGCCCATTGGATCTGTGCATTCACAGGTCTCCTGTGATTGTGGCACCATGTAAAGTGAATCCAGTGGTGAAGGCTAGTGCGTGAGTGACAAATAATAAGTAACTTGTGACAAGGCAAGAGATTGTGGGGACAGAGAGGATAATCTTCTTGCTGTAGACATGTAATCCAAAGGATGCAGGAGGCAAGGCTAAGCTGCAGACCTGATGTGGGACAAGCCAGTGCTATGGTTTGGGTGCATGTCCCCCAGAAACCTATGTGCCTTTGGGAAGTGGTGGAATCTTCACGAGGTGGAGCCGAGTGAAAGGAAGTGATGTCGCTGGCCACATGCCCCTGACGGGCACATTGGAACTCCAGCTCTCTCCTCCCTCTTTTTTCTTCTTAGCCTTCACTAGGTGAGCAGCCTCCTCCACCTCACTCCTGCCACAATCTCTGGCCTCATCACAGGCCCCAAAGCAGAGGGGCCGTATGATCATGGACTGAAATGTTTGAAGCCATGAGAAAAATAAACCTTTTCTTCTCGTAAGTTAATTATCTCAGGCATTTGTGTCACAGTGATGCAAAGCTAACTGACATAGCCTGGCAGCCACAGAAGGTAATGTGAACCACAGAGACTCATGGCTCTGCAGTGGGTAATATTTCAACATGCCTTCCCGAGGGTCCCAGTCCCTCCCTCCCTGGCACACCAAGCAGACCCTTGACGAGAGATGTCCCATTTCTGTAGGTGTCTCATGCTGCCCCCTGGGAAAACCTTGCCTCCCACCTCGCCACCAGCCCCTCCACAGCACTCACTCTCCTCCTGTGAGTATGGCCATGCTGCTTACCATCTCAGTATGGATCAAATAATCTTAAGCCATTGGGAGGCCAGCTGAGCCAGAGGTCACTACTATGGAGAATGAATTTGTCTGAGGTTCCAGACCCCTAAACTAATGGTTCCATTAGGAAAATGCTTCACTCAGGCTGAAGCCCTGTCCCAAGGTGTGGGAGAAGCCCAGGTATTAGAATGAAGTGTTGAGAGCAGAAAGAACACAACTGGTATGTGGAACTTTGGTTGGGGGATACAAAGGGTTCTGTGGGATCTGCCCAGGAAAGACAAAGCAACTCTGTGCTCTGTCCCACACCCAGGAGGCTACTCATTACCTGCCCCAGTCTCCAGTGTTGGTGTTCCAGACCTACTGAAGGTGCAGGCTGGGACCCCTGATGGCACAGAGCAGGGAGGCTCAAGCTGTGGCCACAAACACAACCCTCTCCGCCCAGGCCAGGACACAGAGCCTGAGAAAAGGACACAATTGAGCCAAGTGGCCACAGAAGCACAACAGTGCCACAGACCTGGCATCCTGTCACTTCACAGCAGGGACGCTCTGAGTCCGACCAGTGGGGTGGGGACACCAGTAACATGTGAACACAGCCCAGAGACTCTGACTTGGAGGACATAAGGGAAGGCGACTGTCTGTCCCCGGCAGAAGTCATGGAGCAAATCTATGTACTAGTCCTTGTCTGCTTGGAGAGATGTGGCATGCCCGCCTGTGTGGAGCTGGGTGAGTAGAAGCCAGGCGAGGGGCAGCAGGCACCTCCTTCTCACTCCCAGAGCCACTCACCAATCCTGCTGCTCCCCCACCCACCTCTCGAGTTGGCACCCACCCCATGGAGGCCACGTCCCCACATCTGCTGAGCTTGTCCTGAGCCCTGACTTCCCGAGATGCCAAGCCACTTCCTGACCTGTGCGTTTCCAACAGCTCTGAGGCTTGGTTTCGGCCTTGGTTTTGTTTCCCTCAACAAAGTGTAACTGTCTCTGACACTTCCGAGCACCCTATTTCCACAAAGCGATCCCCTTTATTATCTTCTCTGCTGCTAGCTAGAGGCCATGAGTGCTGTACTTAAAAGCCTGCTCATAGCTGGGCATGGTGGTGCACAGCTGTAATCCCAGCACTCTGGGAAACTGAGGCAAGAGGCTGGCAAGTTCAAACCCAGCCCGGACAATTTAAGGACTTAGATCATGCTCCAGAATAAATTTTAAAAAACCGGGGATGTAGCTCAGTGTGAAAGCCCTGGGTTTAATCTCTAGTACCAGAAGGAGGGAAAAAAGGAAGGAAGAAGGAAGGAAGGAAGGAAGGAAGGAAGGAAGGAAGGAAGGAAGGAAGGAAGGAAGGAAAGAAGGAAGGAAAGATGGAAAGAAGAGAAGGAGGGAGGGAGGGAGAGGCATGAAGGCCCCAATTCCAGTTCACTACTTACAAATACACATGGCCTTGACCTTCGGTACACCAGCCTGGGGCTCATTTTTCTCATCTGTGAAGTGGGGGCTGAAAGTCCTACTCTCTACATCATGGTAAGGATGTGACAGGAGATTGTGCAAGGTTTCCAGGGCAGAGGGAATGTTCTGTACACTCTTGCTGAGCAGGTAAGCACTCAAGAACACCACTGGGAAGCAACAGCACCCGCTCTGCCACCAAGGTGCAGGACATGACCTTGGGCAAGGCCTCCATGCCAGACCTCGGTTGTCCTCTATTTATGAAATACTAGAAGTAGGCCACGACAATTTCTGGCGGCCCTCCCCATCTGAAATAATAACAGAAGCCAGCCTTTATTAAGCACACACCTTCTGCCAGACATATTTCTGGGCCACGATGCACTGCCCACCCATCTTCTTCCAGCTTCTGCTCCCCCGGTGCCTGCGGCTTCCCAGCCACCAGTGCCTGTCACTCTGCAGACAGGAACCCGGCAGAGAAGCCCAGCACCCTCACCTGGTCTGCAGCAGGCTTATGCCCGAGCTGCAAGCCCCAGGCCACTTTGCTGACGGAGAGGAGCTGCCCCAGGTCCTCACGCCATCTGAGTGGCTATCTATCTCACACCCCTGGAACCTCAGGGAAGGGTCTGATGGGGTCTCCTGCACTGTCAGGACAACAGCCCTTCCTCGGCACCCTGTGCAGACATCAAGCTGCCCTGCATGACCCTGCCACCCTGTTTGGGGACCCCAATTACTGTGCCTTGAGCTTTTCCCTCAAGACCAGAGTGGTTGCAGAGCCTTTTGAGGTTCAAATGGACAACCAGATTTGTCATCCACCCAAGACCCAAGAGGCACTCACTTCCGTTCTCTGAGCCTAAAATGCTTTTTCAGCTAAACAGGGGCTCTCCCAGGTCCCGCCCACCTCAGTACCACATGGGTCACAGCAGGCTCAGCTGAGGCTCTGCCCCTGAGCTCCTGCTGGCCCCCACAGGACCCAGGGCTAAAAGTGGTTAGAGATACCACAAGGTAATGCCCCACAGGCAGGGATGGCACAGGGCACTGGGGAGATTTCAAAGAGTCCAGAGAAGGTGACATCTCAGTTAGGATGCATGCAAGAATGGAGCCCAGCAGACAGAGAGGACATGCATACAAACAAGGAGAGAGACAGGACAGAGCGATGGCAAGAGGGTACCACAGGGTGGAGGAGGGCGGGAAGGTCATGTGCAGGGTGCGGTAGGAGCCGAGCACAGGAGGGTGGAAAACGAGATGGGAGAACAGACCGGTCAGATCTGGAGAGCAGTGTCTCCATCTTCCAGGGATGCCTGGGCCGAGGGAGCGGCCAGCTGTGACATGCTCTTGGCATCCTCCTTCTGCACGGCCCAAGGACAGAGCAGCTGCCAGCAGCGGGACCCAGGCAGGCAGCACCACTGCCCCACATGGCTCTGGAACTCCCAGCTCCATGTTTGGGGGACTCCAGCGCACACCCTTCCCCTCCGAGGTTAACAGGATAAAGGCTGGGTAAAGAAACTACTCATTTCCCCAGCTCGCAAAGAAGCAATTATGTGACTTTCTAACGTGGTTTCAAATATATTTTGCAAACTAGAACTCAGACAAATATTAATGGCAGCAAATTACAGTACTTAGCAGAATTATCACCTAGCAAAGAGGTGCTTTTAATCTATAAAAAATATCAACAAAAGATGTAAATATGAGCCCCTCAATGGGTGGTGTATCTTGAAGAAAATATACATCTAATCTCACAGTGTGTTACCTCTAGTACCTGGGGAGAAGGTTAACAATTCTGAGACATTCCCTACGGCTACAGAATATATTTTGATGTAGATTTGTGGATATCAGAGACTTTAAATCTATTGTATAATCACAGGGCGGGAGGGAGGAGCCCAGCCACCTATTTCTCCCTGATAGGAAGGCGGCCAGTGGGGACTGGCTCAGTAGTTCTGCTTCCCTTTCAGAGGCTCCCTGCTCATGGGGTTCATCAGGACCCTAGGCCTCTTCCTGAGGGAGCAGTGGGGGAGCCCTGTGTCTTGTCAGAGGTGAGGTTGAACCTGAGATTTCCAGGTCCCTTGGCCTCATCTTGAAAATGGCGGAGGGCGGTGGTCTGATAACAGGGCAGTGACACCTGTAAGGTCCCACTGCATCTCTGGGGGTGACCTAAAATGAGTTAGCCAAGCAGTGAGAAGGTGAAAGTGAGGACGTGGCTGAAGGGGGACTCCAGTGGACAGTGTCAGAGATGCTGGGAGCCCTCAGCCCACCCTGACTTCCCAGCGGCCACACTGACAACTTTCCTGGTGCCTCCCTCTCACTTTAACTAGGATGGGCCTGGGGCAAATGTAAGAGGGCCCTGAGCAGCAGCCAGCCCAGGGGGAGATGACCCTGTGGAGGCTGAGTGGGACCAATGGCTAATGATGTGACAGACCCCTCCTCCGCAGCGGTCCGAGCCTCCGCACCCCTGCAGCTGTCAGTAGCTCCTCTTACCGCAGAGGGACGTGCAGTTGGAGGGAAGCTCACTCCCAAACCTGTCTCTGTGAAGTCCTCACACACCCGCATGCGTGCTCCTCTGTGCACTGCCATGCCGTCTAGATGGCCTTAATTTTGTTGATTATTACAGAAAAGGAGGAGGGTGTATTGGACATTAGATTCCCTTTCATTTGTTGCTAACACCGCTCAGCCCTTTTTCATGCCTTCACACAGGAGAGTCATTACTCTGGGTCCCTGGAAAACCCTTCTGTTCCTCCTTACACACACACACACATACACACACACACATGCCCACACATGCTCACAGCCAATACCCTCCAGGTGCGCAGGTGTCCCTTACGTGTCACCAGCCCCTACCAATCCCATCCCACTGCCACTTTCCAGTCACAGTGTGTGGGCTTCTCCTCCCTTGGAATTCACCAGACAAAAACCACATCTACTCATGTGGTTCCTCCCAAGACAGCAAGGCCTACGAGAACAGAACCTCCCGGAGCTGTGTTTGCTGTAAGTCCATTTAGTGTCATTAGCATCTCTCCATACTTTTTGAGGAGTGATGCACCTAACAGATCATACATCAGACCATGGCGGTAAATAAAGGAGGTTGGCCCTTCCCTCCTGGTGGCCTGCAGCATCCACTGAGGAAACTCTCGGTCTAGGGCTTTGTGCAAGAACCATCCCTAGAAGCCTTCACAAAGGCCTGTGTCTTCATCCCGGTTCCCGCTACACCTAGAGAGAACTTTCCAGTGAAGGTGTGGAACAAACACTTGAAACACAGGCAAGCTCTGGGGCTCCTGCAAGCCATCAGCTGGGCCTCTCACCCTCATCAACCACATTCCCAGCATGCCCTGGGGTCCCAGCCCTCGTCAATCACCTTCTCTGTGTGCTCTGGAGCTCACACAGGCCATCAGCAGGACCTTTCACTCTCAACCATATTCCCAGAATTCCCTGGGTTTCCCACAGGCCATCATCACAAGGCCTCGCATCCTCACGTGCTTCTTCACGTGCTTCTGGGGCTGCATATTCTTCACGTGCTTCTGGGGCTGCCACAGGCCATTAGCACAGCTTTCCATTCTCATCATCCATATTCCCAGCATGCCCTTCAGTTCTCACAAGCTGTTTCTTTCATAGAACTTGGGGTCAAATCCACTTTGGGGGAATCTCACTACTTACCAGTCTAGTGGGTTGAGATGTTTAGAATTTAGCTGAGGCCAGGGAATAAAACCACACCATCAAGAAAGTTACTTAAAGGATTATGATCTGTTGATTGTTTCTCAAAAAAAAAAAATGTTACTCTTCATAGCGAATATGTTCTGCAAGCTTTAAAATTTGCCTGGCTTTGTTAGTTCTCTTAGTTATCACTGGTTATTAGCTGTAGGAACTTTTATTAAGTCAGTCTACTCCCTTCAAAGAACTGTCTGCAGAGATCTGGGCTGGAAGGCAGACGGCCCAGCAATCATTCAGGGAGTAGAGATGGGGCAGCACAAGGTTCCAGAGAGATACTGTGACATAGGGGCCAGAAGAGAAATTCCTATCGCTTGTATAAGAACTAGGCCTTTCACCTGCCCTTTGGAGCCACCGCTGCAGAGGGGACACGGGGGCGATGCGGCTCCCTGAGCACTGAGCAGGGTTCAGTTCCTGACTCTGTGGGACCTTACTAGAGTCACTTAACCTCCCTGTGCTGAGGTTCCCTAGCCATAAACATAGCAGGACAGGCCTGTCTGCACCTCTCTCACCCGGCTATTTCCAGAATTAATTGGATAATGTTCACAGAGTACTTTGAGCTTCCAAGAAAGAGAGGCACCTAAACACGGGACAATTATCCTAATGATGTCTGCCCGGAACCTACAGACACAATTTTGCCTTTTAATGTTATCACTGCACATAATGGTAGAGGAGTCAAGGCCTCCTTTCCCAAAGGGGATGGCTTTAAGAAGCTCCATTTTTTTTCAAAGAAGTGCAGAGTTTATAAAATAGATGCACATTTAACCTCCTGGCACTTGTAGGAAATCCTTTCGGTCAGCCAGGCCCCATGCAGTGATTTTGGGGGGTTTGACTATGGCGAACGGGACAAGTCAGGCACAGAAAATGTGGCTCCTCTACATTTTCCTGGACTCAGGCCAGGGAAGGGCTCTGTGGTGACAATGGGGCCTCCCACTCTAGTCCCCGCTAAATGGGGCTTCTCTGGGCTCACCACGTGGTCATCCAGATCACACAGATCCCAGCTCTCCATCAGTCCCTCAGGCCTGGTTCCTGTCTGGGCCTGAGCAGCTACAGGTTCTGTGCTTCTCTGGTACAGAGCTGGCTCAGGCTGGGGCCAGGCCCCAGGAGAACAAAGAGTGGGTACAGTCAAGCCAAAGATTCGCACAGTTAACCACAGTGACAGTGAGGGGTTCTGACCGTGTAACCACGTGGCTTGGTCCAGCAGTCGTGTTGGTGCACTTGGCAGGACTCAGAGGGACTGCAGTATGAAGCCCACAGCCTTGAGGAGCTCCCCACGACAGGAGCTCAGCGGTGCTCTGTGTTCCTCATTCCTCCCATTCCCCACGTCATCAGTAAATAATTAAGCTGCCCTGCCTGGCCTTAAACTTGGGGTCCTCCTGCCTCAGCCTCCCAGAGTGCTGGGATCACAGGAATCTACTACCATACCCCACTGAGAATTTTGATGACCCAAGAAGCACTCATCAAGGGTGGAGTCTCTCTGTGTGCCCAGCACAGCCAAGTCCAAGGTCTGACCCTGGGGAGCTCTGAGGCTTCAGGATGCTAAACAGTCAACCTCACCTCCGTAGGGTCAGCAGGGGCTGAAAGTTAGTGGGACTAGGTAGGCTGAGAGGAATTATGGGAGGAGGAGGAGGCAGGGCTAGAACAGTGGGAAGGAAAGAGAACTGGTTAGAAAGAGTGAGGGTTCCCGTATAGGACCAGGGGCCAGGTCCTTCGTGTTCTTGTTCTAGCACTGTGTGGTGGCACCGATCACAAAACATGTCTGTGCTCTGCACCATCTCCTGGCAGTCACAGAGGAGGGTCCAGCACCGTGGGCGTGTGCGTGCCCTTCCGTCATTACGCTCCTTCACATGCCGGGCAGCTAAGATTGAATGAATGCCGAGTGCCCAGCGCTGAGAACCTCACGTGAGTTACCGAAGTTGAAGCGACACTGCGTCTTTTTGTTTGCTTGTCTGTTTCTGTTTCTTTTTGCGGCGCTACAAGCTGAATCCAGGGCTACTCTGTTTTCCTAAATCACTAAATTGCCCAGGCAAGGCTCACACATGTGACCCTCCTGCCTCAGCCTCCCAGAATGCTAGGATTATAGGTATGCACATGCTTCTCCCTTACCTTACGAAATGGATGCTGTCACTCTGAAGGGAAGGCTGATCCATTGATGTTATAATTTGACAAGACAGGTTAGTGTCGGGCTCTGGATTTAAGCCCAAACCTTGTTTTGAACAAGACCACTCACTCAGTGACCTGCCCATAGCCAAGGTGGCCGTGTACAGTCCACAGAAACAGAATGCAAGCCAGATGAGTAAGGGTTTTTTCTTTTACTCATGATGGGGGGCTGTGTGGTCATTTTTAACTTGCTAGAACTATAGATGCATCAAAAACTGAGGCGGGAATCACTGTAATAATGTACTTTACTTAACCCAGGATGTTCAAAATACTATTTAGTGTAAGCAAGTTTTTAAAAAGATCAATGTGATATTTTGCATCCTCTTTCTCATTCTAAGTCCTCAAAACCTGGTGTGAATTTACACTAACAGTGCATCTCAGTAGCCAGGTTAGTTCCCGGTGCCGTGTGGGACAGCACGAGTGTCCTTTCCGGAGTGCGACTCTCAGGAGCAAAAGGGGGTCCCATCAGTGACTACGGGGGGTGACCAAGAAGAAACGAGGCTGTCTCAGGCCAACCGTCCAGCCAGACACTAGCAAGACTTGGATGCCCCTTCCCTGCCCTCACCGCCTGAAGCTTCCTGGGGCCTGTGTACTCTCCCACCTGCACTATCTCATGTCCCTTGCTCTACCTTTAAATTTTTTCATGAACCTGTGTGTGCCTTGGCTAATCCTCTGTCATTTATGCACGTCTTCCCTTGTTCTTACTTCTTTCGTCTTTCTTGATTCTTTTTGGTTTTGTGCTTGTCTGTTCACTGTTTGCGATACTAGGGGCTTGAACAAGGCCCTTCACACTGAGCTACATCCCAACCTTTAGAAACAAAATTGGTTTTTTGGTGAGGGGAGACAGGGTTTTGCTAAGTTAACTGGGCTGGGCGCAAACTTGTGCTCCTTCTGCGTCTACCTCCCACAGTGCCGGGCTCACAGTCCTGAGCCGCCAGGCCTCGTGCTTTGTCTTTTCTTTGGGTTTGTTCCGTGATTCTTTTCCTATTTTCCAGAATTGAACGCTGAGTTCACTGGTTATCAGCCTTTCCCATATCTGATAAACATATTTAAAGGCACACATTTCCTTCTAGGGACTCTTGGTAGCCCATACATTTGGACATGTAGCATCCTCAAGATCATGCCACTCAATTTTCCTAAATTCTTTTCTTATCCCTGCTTTAGGTATGTTATCTAGCTTCCAAACATTCAAATTCTTGGAACTATCTTTTTGCTTTTAATCTTTAATTTTATTCCATTGTGAGCAAAGGACCCAGCACACACCACCCTGATCCTTTGGGACATAAAGTGCCTCCCCTATTGGCCAGTCATGCGGTTTGTTTTGAGAGATGTTCCAACATTGCAGAGTCCCTATTAGAAGAAGCTGCTTGCTGCCAGGCTAAGCTTCCTGATGGCTCCAGTTTGCACATGGTACCTATGTTTAGTCCCAGCCAAGCCCGACATCCCCTCCAGTCAACACTTGCTCTGAAGCCTCTCATGACTCCGCCTCCTCCAGCTCTGATGCCCCAGCACAAGGGCTCCCCCTCTCTTCCAGAAAATCAGAACGCCTCTCCCTCCACCAGGGCCCAGTGAGAATCACAGCCCTGGGAAGAAGTCAGATCCATTTTACATTTTTATTTATACCACTGAGGTTCAAAGAGACAGCTTCAAACGGGAAGTCATTCCCATCCAGGTCCTTCTTTATGCATTGAGGCAAACCCCAAATCAGCTCTGATCCCCAGAGCCTGAAGACACCCTCCCAGAAAGTGGGGAAAATGGAGAGCGGGGCTTGAATTTGCTCCTATGCTTTGTTTTCCTTTACTGGGGGCGCTAAAGGGAGCCCAGAGACTCAGCAAGTTTACTAACAAGGAGGCAGCCCCTGGCTCGCCGTCTCCCCAGTACAACCCACACAAAGGCAGAGGCAAGCCCTGCCACGGTCCAGACACCTCGTTCTGATTTCTTCTTGTTGCCAGCGTGAAACCCGCCAAAGGTCATGTACAAGATAGAATTTGACACCATAAGACTCCACTCCCATGTTAATGCCCCTCAGATCGGCCCTGCAAAAGTGAAATAATAAATTTAGGAAAACAAGCAGAATGACCCGTCTGGTTGGTTGGTTTTTCTAGATACCATCTACATATTTTAGAAACGTACAACCTTCTAATAGAAATGAATAAACTACTCAACCATAAAGTTGCTATAGAAGATATGCTTGTTCTGATTCGAAAGGGCATCTGCTATCTGCAATATTGATAATACTTTTCAAATTTCATCTGCTTTTGTTTGCATTCTGTGTCGTCTGTTTAAACACACTGGGAATAATAATGAATCCCTGCATTATCTCTACTTTTTCAAGGCCGAACATATAACTTTATCACAAAAATAATTAAAATTCTTTGGCACTCTTGTATCTTTTCCATTAAACGTTATCAACCAGTGACAATAAACTAACATGAGCCCAAGGCTGGCCATGGGCCGCCTTTACAAAGAATGCATTTGTCCCCGGGTGAGAGACATGAATTTTCAGTGTACAGGGTCAGAGGATCCTGAAGTTTTTTACAGTAGGAGACCACAAATCTATACCTCCTGTCCCCAAACGGGGGCTGCCGGCGGCCACAGGGTGACCCATAAATTCTCAAGCAAGAATACACTTTAATAGGCAAAAAAACCTTGGCAGCTTAATAATTCTGAGTTGCAAATTTAAATATTTTACATATCATTAGACATTAAAAACAAAGATTTATGCCGCGCGTCTCCGCCGAGTGAGGACTCCTTCGACTTCACACACGGCCATGAATCTGCTTGAGCTTCATTAGCAGAGCGTCTTTGGCTAAGGAAGCCAGTGGAGTGCAGGCTGCCTCTAAATCATGGCTTTTATTTTCCCGCCATCCGGTGGCACTTGAGGGGTCCCCTCCCCTGGGTGAGGCCACGTTGGCTTCGTGATCTGCAGGCTGCAATAACCACAGGAGGGCTGCCTCCGCTCCCGAGCATAACAGGAAGCCCAGGTGCCCTGTCTCCAGGACCCCCACCACCGAGGACATCGCAGGGCCTGGGGGACTTGTTTACCAGATCACCTTGTACTAGGGGTTGCAGGTGGGGGTCTACTGGGTGCTTTTAGAGACAACGCCCAAAACTGGAACCTGGTTGACAGAGTCCAAAGAGAAAAAGGAGAAGGAGGTAGAAGAGAAAAGGAGGCAAGGAAAAGGAAAAATTCGCTATTTCTTGTCAGCCAGAGTGTCCCCACTGCACAGCTCCTTTAGTAGGGTGCTCCCTTCTTATAGCCACATGTACCTCAAAATCCCGATTCTCCTTCAGGCAGACTCACAGTCCTCCCCTGGGAGCCCTTCCCCCCCTCCCCCAATGCAGCCTCGGCCCTCTTGAGCCTCCATTTAGGACTTCCTGGGTAGAACCTGCCCTCCTGCTCAGCCTGGGCCCTGGGCCTTCATGAGCCACAAACCTGCCTTCCCCGGGGCCTTTGCATTGAGCTGCCTTCCCAGCCACCACTCCCTAACAGACTCACTACAAGCTTTTGATATGTGTCTGTGGCAGCAGGAGCTGGTCACATCATTTCCTTGCCAGCCCTGCTGCCGTCAAGATCTGGGATCCTAACTTGCAGACCTGCTCCCTTGGAAGCTAGGCTGTGAGGAGCAGGGAATGACCAATGCCTCGGGCCAGGGCCTTTTTAGATGCTGTATCTGGGGTCCCGAGTGTGCTGGAGAAAGGGGGAGCCAGCTGGACCTACAGGTGCCCTGGACGAAGCGCACACCAGTGTCCGTTCCTTCTGCAGAATCAGTGAAGATGTTTACAGATGCTGCGGCAGCCGGAGACACCTCAAGAACATGCCGCTCTTGAGAAGTCCTCTCCCCCTGTACCTTCTCCTCCTTCATGGGGAAAATTGAGTCCAAGGGATGGGAACACAGCAGCTGTGTCTTTCAGTATCATTCCATTTTCCTGCCAGACCCACTAGCTGATAGTAAGAGAAGCACAAGTCCAAGTCCAGAAGGTAGAACCAGAAGGGCGAGATTGCCAAGGAAAGACTTGCACGGAAGTCTGAGCAATGGTGCTGTGGTTGAATGTGGCCCCTCCAAAATTCACCTGCTGATGCTCGTTTTCCACTGTGGTCCTGCTGGGAGGTGGGGCCTTGTGAACAGGAGGCTGTGCCCCAGAGGAGATCGGTGTTGTCAAAGACCTGGAGAGGGCTAGCCAAGGCCAAAGAATTGCTTTCCCATTCTTCTTCCATGAAACGACAACAGTCTTCCTTTCTGGAGGATGCAGCAATAATATGCCATTTTGGAAACACCTTGATCTTGGCTTCCCAGTCTCCAGAACCATGAGAGGCAAACTTTCTGCTGTTCATCAGTTTCCCAGTCTCTGGGATTTTGTTATAGCAGCTCACATGGGCTAAGACCGAAGGAAGGCAGATGGAGAAGCAGTACCAGAGTAGAGGTAACCAACCCACCCAACTGCTGTGAGGGACTCAGGTTCAGGAGGCATCAGCTACATCTGAATGTGGGGTGTGGAGCGGAAGTGGGAGCCACAGTAACTCCACTAATCTTCCAGGCCTGTGCAGCCAGAAGAATGCCCCCAACACCCAGCAAAAGTGAAGCCCATTCTCTGGGGAAGTTAAGCAGAAACAACCCATCTCTCAGGGGAAATGAAAGGTACAGAGAACCCCCAGAAGGAGCCAGGATCCCCAGCTTCCCCTAGAACCCCCAAACTAACAATTGTACTCAAGCTATACCCCCATGCCCACTGGAGACTGGTGGATTTCTCACTGGCGAAAATGACTGGTCCAAGAGAAAGACTACACACCTGCTGTCACTCCCAGAAATCCAGCCAGCCTGTTGCCAGGCCACTGGATCTACCCGGGCTGCTAATCTGCATTGCCGCTGCATCGTGTAGGACGTCTCTGTTCTTAGGTCTTCCTTGAGAAGATCTGTAAGAAGATCCCCACAAAGAACCTCAAAGCCGAAAGTTGCAGGTTCAAGAAGTCAGTTTATTAAGAAACAAACACAGTGTGATTGTAAGCAAGCACTTTAATGAGGACAGGGTATTTCTCAAGAAGGAAGAATGGGCAGCCCCAGAGACGGCAATTGCAGTAAAGTCTGGGGTTGGCTTCCCTTTTGCTTTTCCTAGAACTTGGAGGAGTGGTTGAGGATTGTTGCTAATGGTGTCTCTCTGCCAGCAGGGTACTCCATCCTCAGGGTGGGCGTTTTAGAACTTATATGGTGTTGGCTGAAATGGTGCCCAAAGCACATAAGGGAGGTCAGAACCACAGTGCAAATGTATATGAATGAGGCACAAAAGGGTTGGATAGGGTCTAATAGGGTCAGCATGGACGTGCATGTGTTGAACCCACATCCATGTAACTGTAGGTGTGACACGGCAGTGAGAGGCTTGGGGCGCCTTCCAGGGGAAGCTAAGAGGCTGCAGATTCAGGATGCTGAGGGCGCTCTGCTGCAGGCTTTGCTCCCTGTTGTCTTCCCCACTCCAACCGTGTCTAGCTGCCTGCTCTGTCAAGTCCTGCCCACACATCTCCTGGCTAAGGTCTCTAGTCCCTCATCTCATGATACTCAGAGACAGCCGAGGCCCACTGTGCTGAGGAAAGACTCTGATGGTGAGGCAGAGGCCAAAAGAGGAACTTCTGAGAGCCAGAGTCAATGCTCCAGCACTAAGGAGACCTCAGAGTTACCATGGATGCCTGGAGGGATAAGAGAAGACACAAAGCACACAATTCCATGGGACAGGAACTGCATAGGCAAAAAGAGCATTCACTAAAAAGAAAAGAAAATGGAGGAAAAGAACAGAGGTGGAAGGAGGGCAGAAAGGAAAGAAGGAAGGGAGGAAGGAAGGAAGGAAGGAAGGAAGGAAGGAAGGAAGGAAGGAAGGAAAAAACAGAGAGATGGCTTTAAAATTACAAATGTCAGAGAAGAATTTTTCAAAATATTATTATTGGAAGTCAAGAACACAAAGGGGAAAAAATAGGAAAAAATTGATAAGATAGAAGCAGCAACTAGACAGGAGGTTTAGAAGGTGAAATAGAGGGCAAGAGTTCCAGAACAACACTGAGACAAATCCAGATAGAACACTTTAAGTCTCCAGATAGAAAAAAAGAGAACAAAAACAGAAGCCACTGTTGTGTGATTTCAGAGGGGCAGGCATAAAGAGAGGACCTTAAAGCTTTCAGAGCATGAAATAGACCACATTTAAGAGTAGGATAGGCATCTGGTTTCTCAAAAGCCACCCCAAATCTCAGCACCCAGGGAGGTGAAGGTAGGAGGATTTCTAGTTCAAGACCCACCTGGGTAACTCAGCATGATCTTGTCTTTTAAAAATGTTAACAAGGGCTGGGGGATATAGCTCAAGGGGAGGGTACCCCTAGATTCAATCACCAGTACCACAAAAAATAAATAAATGAAGCCATTCTGGGATCCACAGAACCACGGGACATGCCTGCTATATTAGGAGAGAAAATAATCTCAACCTAAAATTTCAGATCCATCCCAAAAGTTGATCAAGAGGAAGCATGGACAAATGACATTTCAAACATGCAAAGTCTGGGTACCTTTTCTCAGAAAGCCACTGGAGGGTGTGCACCACCAAAACGAGGGCAGATATGGTCTTTACATGGCCTCCTGGGACACAGCAGGGAGAGCATTGAAAAGTGAAGCTTGCCATCTCAAGAAAGTAAGCAGCTAAGCCTTTATTTAGGGAACAAGCAGTAGACCCCAGTGCTAGGGAATACGAGATGGACATCCTCATGAGGGGAAAAAAATGGAAAGGGAAGGCGGTCTCATGCTTTGACAGTCGTGTTAGGAGCTTACTGTTCTGACAAGAAATTTGGCATAAATTAGTAATGGTACATTTACAAAATAAAATGCAAAACAGTGACCAAAAACAGCAAAGGCAATTAGAACAGCTAAAAGAATAGGAAGCATTTCCTCAGGGAGCAGGAATCGGGCAGGGAAGGAGGGAAAGAGGCTGCTGGCGTTGGCTGTGAGCACGGTCTTGTGTGGAATGACACGAGCACCACTGTACACAAGGGGCATGTAGAAGAGGGCCATGGAGCTGAGTTAGGCCACAGGATGGGGACACTTGGCTGACCACAGATGTGAGGGCTCTGAGTCCCCTAGGAGAGGCCTGGTTCCAGGACCTGTCCTTGCCCCAGACGCTCTTTGCACCCTCTCTGGGACCTGTTCCTGGCCTCTGCCTGGCCTCCAGCCTGGCCTCTGCAGCCCCAGAGTCCCTGAAGAAGTCAGGGTCGCTGCCCTTCCCTCTTGGATCTGTGCAGCCAGAAAGCTGAGCTTCTGTTGTGACATGACTACCCTCCCTGAGCTGTCTTTTCCAATAGGCCAGCTGGAAGGGAATTGATTTCCTTCCTCAGCACATCCTCATCCCCACACTGCTAGGGACACTGGGAGCTGGACACCTGAATCTGTCCCCACAGCCACCTCCATGTGTGACCCTTGGCTGGCCCCAAAAGCTTCCTCGTAGCTCTGTCCTCCCATGAAGAGGCCACCACGGAGACCTCCTGGGTGAGAAAGCCCACACAGAGAAAGGAAGGTCCAATGGTGGGTGTGTGCTGGGCAGGACCAGAAGGAGCAGGGCCAGTCTTGTCCCAGATGCCTCCCACAGCTCAGTGGCCTCAGTTTCCCCGTCAGTACAACAAAGACCAGAGAGGTTTCCCTGTTCCTCCTCTCCCCCACCCCAAGCACAGATGCAGGCTGGAGTCAGAAGCCCAACAGGTGACATCAGAGGGAGCTCTGGACTCTTGGTACCCAGAACAGATGCCAGCAGAGCCTATCTCATCCTGTCCCTCTGGTTGGAGCCCAGACAGGCCCTCTGCTCTTCTCTTTCCTGTCCCTGTGGACACCCAGCTTCCTATGCTAGTTTCTTCTCTCTCAAGGCAGCTTGAGTCTTTGGGATCCTTGGGGTTTCAAGGATTTTTCCACGTACCAACCATGTGGGAGTGGGGGCACAGGAGAGCACCCCGTCACTGCCACAGCCTTGCCCGTGACACCCCATGATGTCCTGTGGCCATGGATGTGTGCCGTGATCTTCTAGTTGAATGTCTTGGCTCAGAGCCAGGGCTGCTGTGCAGGGCAGCTCCTGGGGACCCCTTCTTACGTTTATCTGCATGAATGGCACCCACACTGTGGTTCAGTGCACAGCCGGCGCATCTCAGCTGCACTTGGAGTCTGCATGCTCACACGGCAGCAGGGGGTCTCCCAAGCCCTAAGCTGCCCTTGCCAACAAGTCTACAAGACCGGCCCTTGGCTCTCTTCCAAAGGGGCCTTGTCTAAAGAGATTGAGCCTGAGCTGGGCATGGTAGGGTAGGCCTGTAATCCCAGCACTCTGGGAGGTTGAGGCAGGAAGATCAAAAGTTTGAGCCAAGACTGGGCAACTTAGCAACCTAGTGAAAACCTGTTTCAAAATTGAAAAAAGAAAAAAGAAGGGGCTTGGG
>PVLA01014570.1:0-29679 GCA_004027455.1 Hydrochoerus hydrochaeris | reverse complement strand
CTTTCTTTCTTTCTTTCTTTCTTTCTTTTCTTTCTTTCTCTCTCTCTCTCTCTTTCTCTCTCTGTCTCTCTTTCTTTCTCTCTCTCCTTCCTTCCTTCCTTCCTTCCTTCCTTCCTTCCTTCCTCCCTTCCTTCTTTCCTTTCTTTTGTGTTACTGGACATTAAATCACCTTTACCCTGAGCTATATCCCCAGTATTTTTTACTCTATCAGGAGAAAGAGTTTGGTTAAGCCTCTAAGTTGTTCAAGCCGGGCTCTAAACCTGACCCTCTTTTTACTGTTCTAGACAAAAGACACAGTGTGACTCAATGAATCAACAAATAAAACCCATTGTATGTTCCTATATGTTCGATCACCTCATAAAATGGTGAATAAAATGATAAAAATGTACCTACACAAACACACAGAAGAGGACCAGCTAGGCCAAACAAATTTGGAGGCTCAGCTTGAGACACTTCCTTAAACCTGATATTACTGGAAACAGAAAGAGACAGCCCATGTAGACCACATGTTCAAAGCCTGGAGCACTCACTGCTCTTAGGACAGTCAGTAAAAGTTGCTGCTTTCTCCTCTGACTCATTCTGTTTCTGCTTTCTTCACCTGGCTGATTTTCCCTGTGAGGCAGCTCAGTTCTACCCAAGACGTTACCACTGATTTTCCCAACTTGTTGATGAAACAATCTTGTCTGCAGTTTTTCCAGCACACAGTTATCTCCCGTCCACTTAGCTGTGAGGGCAGAGGAGTAGGTGGCCAATGTAGTTTGAAGGAGCTTCTATGTGTTTGAAACTGCAGCTCCCTTCTTGCTTCACAATTACTTGAGTCACAGTTAAACGCTTTTTGAAATGGAACTGTGTGTTTTCATTTTATTTCATGATAAAAGAATCTATAGTGGTACCATCTGAAATGGGCACCCTACTAGTGATCCTATAGGAATCAATGAAGGGAGAAAACCTGCGGTGTCTCAGGAACTGTATACCAGAGGCTTCTTCTATTTAGAACTCTTCTGTTTAGAACTTTAGAAAGTTAATAACTGGAAAAAAGTCCCAGAAGTCAGTTGCTTCAACGAATCTATTTTGGAGATTAGTAAATGAGGCCTAGGGAAAAAAATAGCATATTCCACTCAGTGTTAGAGTTGACTGGTGAGGAATGCAGCCAATATTTCTTGCTCACGAAAGCATTTAGTAGCTAGTGAGCAATATGCTACTCTTTCAACAACCTGGTACTACTTTCTTCTGCTCAATCCCATTACTGAACTGTTGGGATGACCAATTTTGGCACAAGGGTGCTGGTGTATCTTGTTCTCATTCATTTGCTCTTCTTGTCTATGATCTGGGTTCAAGCAGACGTGATTTGGATATTTCTCCTATACTTAACTACATTACACTTTACAATCTTAAGTAAAAGAATAAATGCACCGTTTTATACCTTGTCAACTGCTTGAGTTGTGCGGTTTCCAAAAGCACCTGCAGGTCTATGCCTCTTGTGGATTACAGTGTTTGGTGCTTTTCTAACAATCCCAGGACAGTGGAGTGTGTGCAGATAAGTACAGGGAGGAGGAGTCTGCATTACTAAGAGTTGGAAGACAAACTTTAAGCTTTGTACTTCTCGCTATTCAGTATGAGTGTTCAGATTTCATTGCCTCCCATATGGAAGAGTGTCAAAGAGGCATTCAGTATAGACAGTTAAAGAATAACATGCATATTAGGGCACCATCAGCTTGGGCTTCAAGACTGGCTTCACCTCTTGTTACTTATGGAGATGGAGTGGGGCAAGACTCTTCAAATTCCTGGCTGAAAAATAAATGTTCATACTTCTAACTATAATAATAATTATGAAAATTTGTACTTAAAGAATGTGAGGCTTTGTGACTTTGATAGAAATCCGAAATCTGCACTATTTGACATCATTGTAACCAAATAGGAGGTTTCTAAGTGTTTTGGAAAACCAAAGCTTTGCTTTCAAATGAGTGATGAGTTGTTTGCATTATTTAAAATAATGCAGACATTTATGTTCATGTATTTAATATTGTTTCACTTAATACTTAGATGAGTTTGTTCACTAGGGTTGATAATTTCATACATTTGTGCAAAATGACAGGTCTCAAATCATATCAGATTAACTACTTTTGATAGAAACACCTGCACATAAATAATATTGTTTGAATATAATGGTAAATATGAGATATTTTGGAGATAAAGCCAAACCAACCTATTCTAGCAAACTGAGCCTGAACAAATTAATTAAAAATAAACAGAAGACTATGATCATGCTTGTCTCTGATTCTCCTCTTTGAATTAAATGACCATAATATCTAATTTCATACAAAGCCATGGGTCTGTCAGTAAGAGAGGTCTGGCCACAATTGAACGTTATATGTAGACCCATAATTACCATAGAGTTTGTGATTTTCTGAGCAATAAATACTGAATTCAGTTGGCAAATGGACAGATTGAAATTCAGGATGTAGCAAAGCTCTGGTTACAAACACACAGTATAGCGAAGGCACATAGGATCAAAGGCCTCAAAACAAAATAAAAGACCCTCTAATCTCGTAGACATTTCAGTCCATAGAAGTAGAAGCTCAGATTTTAAGAAATAGACTAGTGAATGCTGTAGGACCTGGAAAGACTTAAGACTACTAGAATGATATGACTGTCCATCTAGGACATCCCTGCACCTGCCCGCTCCTTACTCCAGATGGTATTAGTGGCACAGTAGAAGTGGATTCCATCTATTGGAACCCTCATGAGAGGATACTTTTTCCTCCCGGTTGCCCTGAAATTCTTTTAATTCTTCCAGAACTACTTGTCATGACTTTGAGATTCTACCAGGATCAACTTTCCTAGACTCTGGCCCAGAAGTCAGCTATAAGTCAGTGTCAGATTCTTACTCCATCTCAGAGTATGAAAGTTGGTCTATTTTGCCCTCCTAGTCACTTCAGTGGCTGCCCCTTTTAGTGAATTCTACCAACTCTGTACACGGCTATCGGGCCTTCCACAGTCTTTCCTAGGGGCATATCTTGGGCACTCAATTACTTTTCATCTTTTTCAGTTCTCCCCACCAACTCTTCAGACCATACCTGCTTTTTACCCAACCTCTTTAGAAATTCCTCCTCACACTCCTCCACTAACTCCTAGTCCTCGTTCTACCTTTCCATTAGAGTTGTCTCTGTCATTCAGTCTTTTCAATAAGCAAAAATGAGCAGCCTTTCTTTTGTTTCTGGTGCCTCTATTCAAGCACCAGAGTAGTTACCGTGATCATCTTTATTTATGAGTCAGTCTTGTGAACTACCCAGTAAATTTTTGTATTTTAAGAAGTAAAAAGGATTAAAAAAAAGATACGGAATTGCAAAACAAAGTCATAGATTAACAATGATTAATATATTTCATATTGTTATCTTGAAAGTAGTTGCTCAGATTACAAGATACAGGCAAGAAAAAATGAACAAATAGTGAAAGCACCAACTTTTCTTTTTGATGAGCTAACAGAGATTGGTAGTATAATCATCTATCTGTTTATATATGGCCTGTTTATCTTTATCTATATCTATCTATATTCATCCCAGTTGTTCTTTTCTTTTGAGCAGTTTCTCCCCCTTTCACCTTCTATTGTACATATTGCACATTTTGGATCATATCTACTCTTTCAGTTTTTTACACTAGGGAGACATTATGATATTTACACATCTAGGTCTGATTTATTTCACTTATGAGGAAAGTCTCAAGTTACACCCATTTTCCTATAAAAGCCTCAAACATATCCTTCTTTATAACCAAGTAGTGCTCCATTGTATAAAAATACCACATCTTTTTAATCCATTCCTCAGTTGATTGGCATTTAGGTTGTGTCCAAGATTTAACTAATACAAATCATGCTGCTATAAACATGGGTGCACATATATTGTATTTTTATGTTTTCAATTCTTGAAAAATATCCAGAAGAGGAATAACTGGATTGGATGGGACCTCCAATCCCAGATTTGGAATCTCTACTGATTTCCAGTGTTGTGCTAGTCTATACTCCCACCAACAGTGGAGAAGTGTTCTTTTTTCCCCACAGCCCTTCCAGCATTTGTTATTATTATTTTTCTTTCCTTTTTTTTTTTTTTTTGTACTGGGGATCAAACTCATGATTTTGCACTTACTGGGCAGGTGCTTACCCCACTGAGCTAAGTCTCAAAGTTGATGTTTTGATGGCAGCCATTCTCTCTGGAGTGAGGTGGGTGTTATTTTAATTTACATTTCTCAAATGACCAGTGAACGTTCTTTTCGTATATTTTTTCCCCATTTGTATCTATTCACCTGAAAACTTCGTATTCAACTTAATGCCCATTTTTGGATTGGGTCTTTGGATTTGGATGGTCTGATTTTTTTTTCCAGTTCTTTATATGTTCTACATAGAAGTCCTTTGTCTGGCAGACATTGGCTAAAATATTTTTCTCATTCTGTGGGTTGCATTTTCACTCTGTTGGTGATTTCTTTTGATGTGCAAAACTTTTTAGTAAGATGAGATCCCAGTTGTTTATTCTTTGAAGTACTTCCTGTGAAGTTTGGATTTTGTTCCTGAACTCTCTGCCAACCCTATGCTTCACGATATGCACCTACTTTTTCTTCAGTAGATTTAGTATTTATGTTTTAACATTTAGAT
Source organism: Hydrochoerus hydrochaeris (assembly GCA_004027455.1). Lineage (NCBI taxonomy): Eukaryota > Metazoa > Chordata > Mammalia > Rodentia > Hydrochaeridae > Hydrochoerus > Hydrochoerus hydrochaeris. Next base: position 25,034 of record PVLA01014570.1, on the reverse strand, counting down.
CTTTGACTATTTTGATTTAGTTTAGTGCACGATGATAGGCAGAAGTCTAGTTTAAATCTTCAGCATGTGGAAAGCCATTTTTTTCCAGCACCATTTATTAAAGAGAGTATCTTTCTTCTAGTGAACATGTTTGAACTCTTTATCAAAGATAAGGTGGCTGAGTGTGTTTGTAGTTGTGGCTGAATCTTTTGTTCTGTTTTACTGATCCTTAGATCTGTTTTGTTTTTTTTTTTCAGTACAATACTGATTTTATTACAGTAGCTTTGTAGTATAATTTTGAGTCAGGGATTGTGATGCCTCCTGCCCTGCCTTTGTTGTCCAGGATTGTCTTTGCTATTCTAGGTCTCTCCTGGTTCCAAATGAATTTTAGGTGTGTTTTCTCTTGAACTGTGAGGTATGCTAATGGTATTTTGATCAGGACTGCATTAAACCTGTATAATCATTCTGGCAATATGGCCATTTTTACAATGCTGGTTCTTCTTATCCATGAGCAAATGATATATTTCCATTTTCTGAAATCTTATTTGGTTTCTTTTTTTAAAGACTACTATGATTTTCAATATACACATCTTTTACTTCCTTTGTTAGATTGATTCCTAAGTGTTTCAATTTTTTGGTATTAATGTGAAGTATATATTTTCCCTAAATTCTCTCTCAGTGAGATTACTGTTTGTGTACAGGAATGTTATTGATTTTTGAGTGTTGATTTTGTAACCAGCTACAGCACTTTATTTGGTTATTAAATCTAGAAGTCTTCTGGTGGAGTTTTGGGGGCCTTCTAAGTAGAGTATCATGTCATCTGTGAATAATGATAATTTAACTTCTTCTTCTCCTATCCTTATTTCTTTTACTTTTTCTGTCTTGTCTAATTGTTCTGTGTAACATTTCCAGAACTTTCTGTATTGGCAACAGTTTTTGCTCTTATGTTCTGTGAGGGTTAATTTAAGTGTCAATTTGACAGGTTTAAGGGATTCCTAGGTAGCTGGCAGAACATCTTTTCTGGTTATACCTGTGAGATGGTTACCAGTAAAACTTATCACTTCAATAAGTGGGCTGATCAAGGAACATCAGCCTTCACTCAGTGTGAGCAGGGACCATTGAGGATCACCCTTAGTGCTGGACATCAGAATTCCATGTACTCAGGCTTGAACTTTCAAACTGAGAGGTGTAGGATCAGCTTCCCTGGTTCTGAAGGTAATAAACATGGATTGAGCCAGGCTGCTTACCTTTCTTGCCTCTCTAGTTTACAGAAAGAAAACCATGGAACATCTCAGCCTCCATAATCATGTGAACTAACTCCCCTAAGAAATCCTCTCCCATATATCTACTTTCACAGCTGTATCTACTGCTGTATTTTATTGGTTCTGTGTCTCCTGTGAACCCTAACAATTAAGTGGTTCCTGCTGCTTCCCACTTCAATATTGGTAGACATACATCCCATGCCAGTATTGATTGGCACGTTTTTTTGCTGTTTGGTTTCACCCCAGCTCAGACACAAGGTTTAACCTTTCATTAGTTTTGTATAAAAATCCTTTCATGTGGAACAGTATGTGGGATGAATTTAATTTGCTGAAGACCGTGAAGGTCATGAGAAAGGAGTCACATCATGAAATCTTTTCCTTTTATGACCGCACGCCAAGATGACCCCTTCATTTTCTCACAATTAAGCATTGCTCTATTGCTTTGCTCAGTAGCTACCTTTGAGCTTACCCAACCCAAATCACCCAGATAAACTCAATTCCTGTGCCCTCTACTTAAAAATAGAGGAAACTCTTCAAAATTTACATGTTTAACACATGCTCAGAGCACCAGATAGACTGTTCAGTCGATTTGCCATCTCAAGAAGGTAGTTGAAAGATGGCATTTTGTTTATTGGTTTATATTGATGTGCTATGCTGCAGGCTTGATGGAAATAGGCTTTCTTTGAGTTGCATGACTGAATTTCCCACGGTGTCCTTGGGTAGCCAGAAAGTGTGATTCACCACAATAAACTGACTGTGTGTGTGATTCATGCATGCACAGTGCAGCCGGAAGTCTGTGTTGATAGGGAGAAGGAGGAGGGAGATGAGGGGAAATAACAAATCCATGTCTTGTCCAACAGGATGCTGAGTCTTATGTTTTCTTTTGAACACTTGTCTCTTGTGCAATGTTCAGTTCTTTCCTGGTCAGGCTTTCCTGGCCTTTGGCTGAACCCAGAAATCCAGATCTGCATGCTACAAGTTGATGTGTCCAGACATTTAATGGAAATCTGTTTGCTCATCACTGATTGGCTCCCGGTTTAATTAACAAGGCCAACAAGCCCTGGAACACTTGTGGCCACAGAGATAATTTGGAACCGGTTAAAGCAGAGCTGGCCTTGGGGTTGAATCAGTTGTCATGGTGAAATGTGGTCCATTGAAATAACTGCATTTGGATGTATTATAGGAATGGGGGATGAAAAAAAAACTTCGAAGGTTTGACGTGAAATTTCTCAACATTCTACATTATTTTTAGTAGTTAGTAAGGCATATAAAAGTAGGTTTCATGGATTAAACATAGTGGACATTAAATCCAGGTGATCCTCTTACTGGCCTGTGACTCTGGGTAAAGTGACCAACCTTCCTGTGCCTCAAGTGTGTGTGTGTGTGTGTGTGTGTGTGTGTATGTGTGCATATGTGTATCACTGTGTGCATGAACATATACCCAGGAAACAAAGGATAACCTTTTCTTTTGTTTCAAAACATATTTGAGTATTCAGTAAAATGATAGGATAGTTATCATAATGTTGATTATTTTACACACAAAGTACTTATAATTTTCAAAGTATTTTCTTACCCATTACATCACAGATTATATAGTAATTCTCCAAACTATGGGAGTTAGAAATTTCCTCCACTTTAGGGAAGAATAGAAGAAGATCTCAGTGGTTTTCCCAAGTTCATCCTTCAAGGTAGTGACAGGGATGAGTGAATCCCTTTCTAACCAGTGAGAACTGCTCGTTTTCAGATACAAGAGTTTTATGGTTGTTGTTTAAATTAAAACTAATTCAGGCCTCCCTTCACTAAGGCAGCATAGCGACAGCTGTCCTCTAAGGTTGGTTTCCCTTCCTGCAGATTAAACAGGAACACATAGAGCCTTGTTGATCCCCACCGTGCTACTTGTTCAGCAGGCCTGGCTGACTTCCTGGGCTGGGAGGTTCACCTAGGGCCTCAAACCTTCCTGACAGGTTCAGCCATGGGAATTTTTAACTGCAGGCTCAAGGCCTTTCCTTATCAGTTAATTTAGCTACCGTGAAATGAACTCCTCTAGAACTTGCTCCTACCAAGTTGAGTCACCCGGATGAAGATGACACAGTAGGGGATTGGTCAGCCACCTCCTCCCTTTCCTGCCTGGACTTTGATTTTGCTATCATGGGCTTTCTCACAGGATGCTTACATCTGAGTAATTTGACAGCTCCAGGTTCCCAAGGTGGTCTGGGACGCACTGCAGAATGTATCCCTAAGGTCTGGGCCCCAGATATATTGAACAAAGTATCTTCACACTATCTTTCTGGACTCAAGATGAGGGAAGCTTCAATCATATTTTCAGGTTGTCCAAAGTTTGCCTATACTACGTTTCTCAGATCTCACACTTAGAGAATGACACTCCATGATTCTCTGGTGTCTGTTCACCCCCAAGTTATCTTTGAAGCACGTTTAACATGGAAGCATACAGTAATTCCTGACTGTCTAATCTCAAATCATTTGCCTCATGGGGAAGGAAGTTTAACTACATACTAAGAAGTGCCTGACAGTTACACAGCCAGATCTCATGTCCTAAAATGTAAAGGGTATTTCCACTTCACAGGTTTAGTGTTGCAGTGGGAGATGCCTTTATTGTGTTGTCATTACTTTACCAAATTGTATGAATTTTCTATCTGGCTAATTTTAGTCCTCACTAAAACCTCCTGCTGGATGTAAATACTGTGAATATTGGACAGGAAGAAGCAGGAACCGTGTGAATGAATAAGCAACAGTGAAGGAAGGCACATCTCTGTCTCCTAGTAAGGACAGTAGTAATTAGCAGCGGTAGGCTCAGGGCTACTGCCTCTGTGATCAAGGGTGGTAACTTGTCCTCAAGGAGCTTGGACCGTCCTGGTTTCTTAGTGTTCAAATACAACAATTCAGGTGATAGTTCCTCCAGACTGTGGACACCAAAGCCATGATGGCCGGTTTTGTTTTCTCCTCCTTTGTTAAGACTTGAAATGCCGGTTCATTGTGATAATAAAGCAATTATTAATTCTTATGTGGTAACCCCTCAGGCAACTCTCTTTAAAACACTAATTTCTGAGAGTGCTCAATCAGACATCAAATCATCCTTTTCATAAAAATTCAATGAAACATCGAGCCAAAGGCAGGACAGATGTTGGCCTCATGAAAGGATCAGTGCAACACTTGCTAAAAGTTCATTGGTGGGGATATCATTTTATGTAATAGATTTGTTAGTGGACTCAGAATGTCTGGCTGATGAGTGGTTTGAGTTGTTTCTAGGGCTAGGTGGGACCCTGGAACCTGCATTGTAAACAAGCTCCTTAGGGGTTCTCTTCATACTACTGTTTGAGACTCAAACACACACACACACACACACACACACACACACGGTCCAATAAAAGGGATACTGTGCCAGTACTTTTTCCAAAACACAGATAGCCAACAAAAAGTACAGGTGGATAGTGAATTTTACATTTTAATTGTTAAACTTTAGAAAAATTCATTTACAGATCAATACGTGTAGTTTTCTAGGGGAAAGGAGCTGTAAATTTCAATGAAACTCATCAAGGCAAGAGATTACTATTACTATTAGTGGGAAATGATATTGAAATCTGTATGAGCCATGCTAAGCTTCTTTCTTTCTTTCTTTCTTTCTTTCTTTCTTTCTTTCTTTCTTTTTCTTTCTTTCTTTCTCTTTGTTTTCCTTCCTTCCTTCCTTCCTTCCTTCCTTCCTTCCTTCCTTCCTTCCTTCTTCCTTCCTTGACCAGGGATTGATCTAGAAGTGCTCAACTACTGAGCTACATCCTTAACTTTCTATTTTGAAACATGATCTCCCTAAATTACCTAGGCTTCCCTCAGACTTAGTCTTCCTCAATGGGGCTTTTTCTTTAAAATAAATGTTTTATCTTTTTTCAATACAAAATATAGATCAACGTTCATAAAAATAATTTTGATTCATTTTCAGTGTTGACTGAAGGAAATCAAGAATTTCTATTTCCCTCTATCTCTATGAAAATTGTGAAACACACAGAAAAGCTGAAAGAATTGTATGGTGGACCCATATCCATCTATCATTTAAATGTGATAGCTAACATTTCGATATATTTGTGTCTCACATATCTATGTAATCTATCTTTTCATCTGCTCATTTACTGATCCATTTTACTTTCCATGTATCTTACAACAAGTTGTAATTATTAGAACACCATAAGCATTTTTTTATTCTGAACACAGAACATTAAATCTTTCACATAAAAGCTTGCCAATTTAAACATACGGGTGTCTCTACAATCAGGAACATATAACATATAGTAATCAATCTACACCATAATTTTCAAATGGCTATGGTTTGCTGAATAGTATTTGAGTGAATTCAACTATTTCTACTGTTTCTTCCAAAAATCTGAGCCTTGAAGTAAGATTGAGGTCTGCACTCCAGAAGTGTATTCTGAACCCCATGCTCTAAACTGCCCTGTTAATACTTTGTTAAAGAAAAAATAATTATCCTTGAGATGGTGTATTTTCAGTCTTTAGTGTCAGGAAATTTTTTTCTCTTCTGAAGAATTTCTAAGTTTATCATATCAGAGAATACAACCTGCACACGCTTTGATGTAAACGCCATTGTCTGTTTTGTTCTGGAAGCCCAGGCGTCAACATACTGCTTGAATTATTACACTCTTGTTTTGATTACTGATGGCAATTCCAACTTTCCTTGCTATGTGTAGTCAAACTATGCAAGATAAATAAGAAATTAAATGGACAAATGTGTCAATAAATTATTCCTTTGCTCCTTTTTTATTTCTACTTTACGATTTTATTTTAAATTCTTTACTTTTCATAATTCCTGGCATTGTTACAACTTTGCAAGAATGCACTCAGAGAATTCCTAATATTCAAATTAGCCATAGGCATTTGCTAATAAAACTTTACGTGCTGTTGGAAATGCAACAGGAGCATCCTTTGTTGGTGTCTACTTAAATGCATATATCATTTGCTTTTTATTAATGAGAAGGCTGCAAAATTGGTGGATTCTGAGTGGCATAAGGTCAGTGTCTGTCTCTCCAAGAGAAGAAGAATTCACTGAACTCACAGTTTCCCTATGGATTAATACTTCCTAATATAATTAAGAGTGACCACCTTACACTTTGATCACACCATTTGGGAACATTCAGCCTTCTTAGTGAACCGATTCTTCCACGTTGTAAAGAACTGCTGTGCCTCCTAAAAGTTATCAAAACATGACTGGCTGTGTCACTCTGGACTCTTGAGCAGAGGTACAGGAGTCCCAGGAAGCTCCACAGTGAGGTTCACATGGACCTGAAAATATTCTAACTGGTACCAAGAAACTAGTGGTACCAAGAAACTTGCACCCTAAATAAGATCTTTGCATTAAAGTAGGTGCTCAAAGTATTTCCTTAAGGAGCATATCCTGACTCAAAATATAGTATAATCTCCCTTTCCCCATTTCCATTTCTGAAACCAATGCAAGACATGAAAATGCTTTTATTCAAGCTAAGGAAAAGAAACCCCACTGGAGAGTATATAGCTGTATCTCAGTCTATTTCAAAACAATCAAAGAAGTCCCTGTTATTGCAGCACTGCCAGCTCCCAGTGGAGTCAATGTGTAAGATGAGAACAATTTCGTGGCATGTTTGTACCTTAGCTGGGAATACTATGATGCTGTTCTTAGCATATTAATAAGAAAAATCTCAGATCTGCAAATGTAAAAAAAAAGAAAAAAGATTTTGAGGTATGATTATTTTTATAGAAAGTGTTACTTTTAGAAAAGCACCGTTGGCTGGTAAAATTAATGAATTAAATAACATTTCTAGACAATTGACCATTATTAAGCTACATAGAAGTTTAGTTTTGATGCATGTTTTGAGTCCAGGGATGATAAAGCAGAAAGCTCTGGCTGCTTTCCTATTCTGGGTTCTTATTTAGGAGTATAATTCTTTTTAGCACAAGTTATACTTTTATGGGACATATATTTGTTATTCCTAGTGTAAATTATAAAGAATTGTGACTCAGACAAGCGAAATAACCAACTCTGAGCAGTTAAGAAGCAGTAAAAACAAGATCTGAGCTAAAACCTCCCTCTAAATTCAGTTTCTCTGGTCTGTTAAGGGCTGTAAGTAGGACTACTTCAGCCCTAAAAAGAATCAGATATATATGTAATTGGTTTGCCCAGTTTGACAAATACAAAATTTAAAATAAAATAAAATAATGTCATAAGAGTGATGTGAGCATGGCATGCTGACTGAAGGAGAGACCATGTTAGCTTGGTAATTTATTCAGCTACTCCAGTGCTGGAAAATGTGGCTATGCCATACTGAACAGTTTTTGGTAGATGGAGAAGACCCGTTTGCTTCTCTGGGTTCTTGGAAAATAAGGAGTTTTAAGACCAGTGGAATTGAAGAGCCTGGACATTAACCAATCAATGAATTTAATTTTATTTAGTGTGAAAATAAAAATAAAACATGTGAATATTGAATTTTATATTTTTTATAAAAAGACTTATTTTTACCACAGTGCAATGATGAGACAGAGCGAATAGAAGTGGTAGCAGAGGGGTCAGCCAGGTGGTGGTTACCACTGGTCAAGTGTGAAGTGTTGGTGGGGTAGGTTATTATGGAGGGGAAGAAAACTGAGGTAAATATGAATTTGTGCTACATATGGTGGACATAGAGATTAGAAAGAATAGATTTAGAGGTGAAAGAATTATGGAGAACAAAAGGAAATATTCAGATAGATTTTTTAAATTTCCAAATGCCATTTAATGCATTTATAATTTAGTACTTTCATTTTGACATAAGGAACACTCTAATAACCCAGTGACACAGGAAAACCAAATAGCTGTTTTAATGCAGTAGAGAATGTATTTCATAGTCTTCATACATTCAAACATGCATCACAAAGAACCAGAAATTTCATGATCTAAGATCCACTTACATCTCCATGAGTAACTCCTATGTTTTAAATTAAATCCAATACCTTGGTTAAGTCTGCAAATATCAGAAAAGGATCACATCCTAGAAAACTTCAAGGTTTCCTTTGTTCCAAAAGCTTATAAAGAAGACATTTGGTTTGGTAGATTTAAAAAAATTACAAGTAATTTCATTTGCTCAGAAAAGAAGAAAGGAACTTAATTTATAAATTCCCCAGTGGAAGGCGTCTATACTGCGTTTGTTATTGAATTGTGACTTTTCTCCACCTTTCTAAAGTGTTGCTCATTGCAGAAGCTTGAAAATGTTTGTATAGTGAATGATTCTTTGCCTATCTTGTCTTTCAATGAGCCTGTAACCCATTGACAATAGGAAAAAAAATGTCTTATGCTTCTTGGAAGCCACAGTGACTAGGAATATGGCACAATGAAAAGAAATGAGATTTAGGGTTGCTGAAGACATGAACACAGAGTGCCATGCCTATGTTTATCCTTTGTTTGACTTTGAAAATATTAATCTTGATAACTTGGTACCTTTCATCCATAAATTGTAATAATAATGTCTATTTTTACATGGTTTCCCTGAGGATTAAATATGAAAAGTTTAGCCAACGTATAGTAGTTCTTGGCATATGTTGTAATTCTCAGTAGATACCAGCTTTCCCTCCCTTATGCATGGTTTTATAGATTAGATTCAATAAATATTTATTTAGCAAATGAGTAACATTATCTCTAGAGTATCATTCACATTGATGCCCAGTGAGATTTGCATTTTGGATCAAAAGAACACCCTGTCAATGCTTTTATTTTTGTTATTAATAGCTGTGTAGCATCACAGATCACAAAACTATACCTAATGCTTGTTACTATCATCAATCAGGACTGATGAACACAAGCCTACATGTTATAATTGAGTCAGATAAATTTTAATAACCAAAATATGAACATTAGCATTCGTGGAAATGGGAATAAAATTGTCTGCATCACAAGTTAAATTTCTGCTGCTGTCCATTAATTTTAAATCAGGTGATGCTGAATTTCTTTCAAAATGATCCTTTTCTCTTCTCTTTATTCTTTTAATAGCCATGAGACAAAATTTTACTTAAGCTAGTACTTAGAATAAAGTTAAAAGATAGTTGAGAACGATTTCAGCTTGTTTGTTGATGAACTATTTATGTTAATAATACTTAAATCATAAGCGAAAAGTCAGAGGAACTCAAACATCTATCTTACTAAAATATTGTCTTTAACATTGTATTCTTTTTCTTTTTTTATTGGTACCAGAGATCAAACTCACGACCCTGCACTTGCAAGGCAGGTGCTTATGCCGCTGAGCTAAATCCCCAGCCCAACATTGTATTTTTGAAATTACTGCCCCTTGAAATACTAACATTGTAAACTTTGCTACTAAGTATTATGCCATTGCATATGCACACTATTTAAACTGCAGTTCCTAGGTAGAAATTTTAAACAGCTTGTTAGTAAACAAACAGATTTCCTAAAGAATTCTTTTTAGCTTCCATAGAAGGACTTTCCTTATAACTTCTTATCAAAAACATTTAACTCTTCTGATAAAATTTGTATTTGTAGAAATCTGTAGGTTCTTCTTTACAACGGGGATAAGGGAAACCAAAAAAGATTCAAATATGTGACTAGACATATATATAATTGAAAGAACACATTTGATACTATAAATATGTCAGATGGTTTTGCAACTTATCCATAAATTCAGTGCTACTCAAAATATCAATCATTATTTTCATATTACTTTCCATGGACTAGTCAAAGCAGTCTAGAACATGTAGCTAGAAAAAAAGAGTGAAAACACAACACATGCAAATACACACACCAAAACAAAAATGTAAGCAAGTAGGGGCTTAATATTTAAAGTGTTAAAATATATTCTAAAAGCTCAATGTTAATAAATCTTATACATTGTACCAGAATAGATTAGCAGATCACTGGAGAAAGATAAAAGTTCAGGAACATCCAGAGACACGTTTTAGAGATTTAGACATAAATAATAAAATGTCAGATCTGCAGTATAATAGGTATTGGAATAAACGGCTAATTATTTGTATAAGACAGAACTAGATTTCTACTTTAAACCTGTTACCAAAATAAACTTCTGACAAAGTAAAAATGTAAGCACTAGAAGAAAGTATAGCTGAACATTTTGCACATGGAGATATGCAAAAAAGACTTTCCAAAAACTGACAATAAAAGCAGAAAACATAATTGGATAGATTTTTGTATTTAACCACTTAAATTGTTCTCCTAATTAGTAACCTTTGTAGGACATCCTGAAGCTTCTGGTCTCCATCCCTACTCTGCTATTCTATTGACTTATCTGTTTTGTCTCCCACTGCAGGTATATACATACTAATTAGCTTCACCCGATGACCAAAAATTTAAATGCCAGGCCATTTCTAGCTATTAAACTGGCAAAGGTTGAAAAGAGTGACAACATTATTTTAACAAGGCTGTAGGGAAGTCAGCATGCCACACATTTAAAACAGGTGAATATACTGATGATACCTTTAAACTACAAGAAAAAGTGAGGCTAACATCCTGGGGCTAACATCCTGGCCCAGTCTGTGGCTCCTCCCTAGACTAGCTGACCTGCTCCAGGGTGGATTACCTTGCGTCAGTGGAGAGAAGTCCCAAATAAACCAGACCTACAAGCTTCGGTATTATATTGTTTCCCTTATATGAGAAAATCAAAATAAATACATTAAAGGTCAAACTCTAACAGGAAATGGGAAGTTAGGTCTCCTGCAGGAGGGAAGAAGGAGACTTAAGAGACAGAAGGAGGCAAGAGGAAGGTCATGAAAAAGAAGTGAGATGTGTTCCGCTCATGTGCCAAACTCCCCGGGACGAATTTAGCCATTATCTGCTGCAAATATATACAAATGATATTTTTAAAAAGCACGCTTCTAATCCCAATTTTATTCGTCTAAGAGTGTGTTTTAAGGGAGGTCAAAAACAAGTAGGTGTGAAAATACTTATCACAACATTGCTTATAATGGCAAAAGAGGGCAGGCTGAATATTCCTGACTCAAAAATCTGAAATCCGAGTTTCCAAAACTCTGAAATTTTAGGAGCATTCACATGAGGTCATTAGAGGAAAGTTACATATCTGGCCTCATGTGAAAGGTTGCAGTCTAATAGCAGGAGCAGTAAAAATACCATCTGAGATTACCTCCAGGATACTCATAGAAGGTGTATAGGGACCACAAACAAATTCCGGGCTTAGATGTAGCCCCCATCCTCAAGATATCTCATTTTGTCTTTCTAAATACACATACACACGCACACACACACACACACACACACCAAAAAAAAACTGAAAAAAAATCCAATGTCAGAAACACTTCTGGTCCTAAGTATTTCAGATAAGAAATACAACCTGTAGTAGTATGTTAAATAATAGTTTATAAATTAATTATTTTATTAATCTGAAGGCTACTATAATAAGAAGCTAAATCTAGTAGCTAGTAAGAAAAACTGACATTTATGGAGTCCTTACCATGGAGTCTATGCAAGTCGCTGTATGCATAGATCGAGATAGAAGTACTGGGTCCATTTTGTGCCAAAGAATAAACACCATCAGAGTTGTGTTTAATATGTCACCATTTTTCTAAACAGTCAAGCATTCAAGAGTATATATTAATAGATAAATGCTAAAAGGTAAATTAGGGTAACCACTAGCCATACATAGTATTCTTAGGACATTCTGTTGTCTGCAAGGACTATTATATTCTAAAATAATCTCATCTGATCCACAAATAATGCAGGCATCTTAGGTAGTTACTTCCTTAGTTTTTATCTATATTCAGTTAAGTCCTCAGGAAATAGGTATAACTTATGAACAGGAGACGTAATAATAAGAACCAAGTATGCTTTTAAAAGTATCGACTCCACAACAGACAGGCAATGATAAGGCATGGTATAAATAAAAATGTGAAAAATCTTACTTTTGCTGCATTCTGCCCACTATTATTTATTAGTTGTTTCCTTGAAGAAAGGAAAGGCTCACACCAGGTGAGGATTCTCAATTTTGCTCAGGCGTAACTGTCAGACCTTCTGTTGAAATAACTGTAGTCCCTTTCTGATAAGACAGGGGCTTTTGTCGTGGTGATGGTGGTTTAAAGGAAAATGATTTCAGCGAGCCGAGGTACAGACTGATTCTCTCAACAGGAAGTGAGATGATGAAGTGTGTAAAAGTTGAAGAGGATTTGCAGAGAGTGGTTACATGTTCTCTAAGTAAGGAGTGCTGCGAGCAGAGGGGCAGAATCTCACTGTGCTGGTGAGAACAATCACTTCCCTTCCAATACCTGGATTTGTTGTGGAAAAAAGATTTGTAGAGTATTGGAGCAAAAACAAAAACTGTTTACTGGGCTGGTGGGAAGTGTGGCTGGAGTGAATCTCCAGGGCCTTTTGTAAAGCTGAAGAGGTGGTGGAGAGGGCTGGGCAGAGGGCGCGCTGTCCTTAGGGCTTCCAATGGAAGTTTGAATCACAGTAACTCAGGAGATTTCTGACCCTAAGAAAAGAGTCATATTGACGTTCAACCGAGTCCTTAGATATACCAGCATTATATTTAGCAAGAACTGCTGCTGTTGAATTTTCAATGATGAAGTATACCAGCAGAATCTCAGACAGGAACCCGAAATGTCAACTGGTAATTTCTAAGACCAACTAAATTCCCTCCATTCTATGATTCATGCAAAGTCTAAGGCTATCCCCAGGAAGTCTGAAAACTCCAGGCAAAGTTCCTTTCTCAGGTGCATTTTAGATCTGAGCCCCTGCTTCAGTTCACTTCTAACACAGATCCACATAGAATTCCTTCCATTTGTAACACACATTCGCACAGAACCACAGCACAGAGCTACCACTCACAGAAAGGCATTTCCAGGAATAGACTACACAGGAAATTTTGTGGTAAGGGCAGGCATTTACAATTCATTGTTAAAACCTTGGAAATGATTTTCAGTTTCTACAAATTCTGGTACTGCTGTTTGCCATTTCTCTCTCTCTCTCTCTCTCTCTCTCTCTCTCTCTCTTTCTCTCTGTCTCTCTCTCTTTCCCTTACTCCTTCTTTTTCCTTTCCCTCTCTCATTATTATTGCTCTCATCTGTTCTTCTCCAATACTTTCTGTATTGTTATATACAACAGGTTAGTTCTGTTTAGTTCCTTCTTACAGGTTTAAAATTTGGATCCTTTTGTGAATTTAAATCAGTTCAGTCTAATTAAATTCTTAGACAATGTGTCTTATTTCTCTACTACCCATCTGGGTGAGGTGGAGATTTTATTTTACAGTTTTAATTGTATTCCTCAAATCTGTTACCAATTCACAGATATTTTACATTTCTTATAGAGGGCAGTTAAATAATTCATCCTCTATCTTATTAAATAGCCTATTATAATGAAGAGTTATTGGAGAGAGAACAGTTGCATTTCATCTCTAGCAGTATTCAAATTGGGAGTAAGACTAAGCATTTTGATTTTATTTAAAAATTCAAAGCAATATTGTTCATCTGGTGGTACTGAGTTAACCTCTGTGCATTGAAGAAGTTTTGTGTCAGTACCTAGTATGTTGAATTCCAGAAACCTGACCTGATCTCTCCCAAATTCATGGGCTTTTTTTTCTGAATTTCTGTTGGACATATATATAGAAAAAAGTTAAAATAAAAATCAAATCCAAAAACATATTCTCATGAAAATAAAAAGTAAAATCAATCCTACAGAAAGTTAGGAGATGTCATGTTAACGTTATCTTTTGTTTCTTTTGAAGACTTTGCTACATTTTCTTTTTGGAATAATACCTAGACTTGGGGACACTGAATGCATGCAAATGTGTATTCTCAAACTTATCAGACAGAAGTTAGAGACAGTGACACAGTGAACAACACCATTAGTGATTTGTTCCTTGATCCTCTTTCTTCCTGTCATAGACAGAGGAATTCATCCCCTGCCTTGCATAGAACGTTATCCTTGTAATCAGTGATCCGATGTAACACAGCCTTTAATCCCAGCAGCACTGTCGAATGCTTTTCTGTTTGTGCTTTTTACCAAGTGGACACTGATCTTTGCACCTTTCCCATTGCTTCTGTATCTGAGTGCTTCCTCATGACCTTAACTGACCTTGCTTTAGACAGAAACTTGATTAGGAATAAAACAGCAGCAAAAGTAATAAACTTCCTCAACCCCCACTCTTTCCAAGGATTTCAGGGAACAGGCAGCCTCAGAGCAGCACAGAGGAACCTGAAGAGAAAGAACATTTCCCCAAGGGGCCTTGTTCTTCATCAGGAAGATGCCGATTCCAATCAACACTAGTGGAGATTTGCATCAACACTTGCCCTCCAAAATGGTGACATGCATTTTTCCTGATATCACGATGCAAATATTTGTGTTTATCTTGGCATCAATTTTCTTAGATAAATTAATTAATTATATGTGCATTAGCAGCTCACAAAATTGGAGTGACGATCGCATTTTATGTAATTCTTTTCCCTATCTCAAGTATAGAGGATAAAATTCTTCCAACAAATTCTTTAACTTTCTTCAGTAGTTTCATTTGTCAGGCCTTACTCATTCTCTGCTGCTGGTTTTGTTTTCCCCTAACTCTCGCTGCAAGTGCAGATTCTGAACAGCGTCCTGTTAAGCAGCTGATATTGGAAGCACACACTTGAGCTAATGCTATGCCAGCATAGACATTTCATATCATGCCACACACCTTGCAAGTTTTCTGGTTTTGCCGACTCACTCACACCTTGCAGGCCATCCATTTCCATCTGTTGTGAATGCAGAATAGCCTGATTTTGGTCTGTGGCACGTTTTTCTTTCTTTCTCTGTTTGTCCGTCATTCAGTTGGTTCACTCTCTTGGGCCATGATAGGATACCATGGGTGTTACAATCATGTTCTAGGCTGAGTTTCTCAGAAGCAGACGCTAACATGCAGGTCAACGAACAGGGTGCTGATTAAGGACTGTTCGGATCTACTAGTGGGAGGGCAATGAGTGGACTGGCCTAGGCAGCTGAGGTGCTTCTTAGTGAAAGACACATCAGCCCCCACTGTGGTCAGGGGAGCAGGAAGGCTGTGCAGAGTTGGACAGAGCTGTCCTGAGTTGAACACAAAGGCTAGGAGTTTTACACCTGACTTGATCCATTACCAGCTATTGAGTTTTCCATGGAATAAAGCTGATCTTGGATGAGAAGGCTTCTTAGACTGAGGCAATCCCTGAAGTTAGATGGTACCTGCTTGTCATCTTCTCACAGCACTCTCAACAAATGGGAGAAAAATGCCTTCATTCTTGAAGTTCCATGTCAGCACACCTCTGTCGCACCCCACAGGTCATTCTGTTTACCATCCGTGTTTCTCTATGTCAGTGGCTTACTAGCTTTTCAGAAAAGGAAAGAGTACACTTTTCTCCAAACAATCTTACATAGATAAGTAGATGATTGACAGAAAGATAGACAGATGGACAAAGAGATAGAATTATTTTCCTCTAATTGCCCAAGAAATGAATCAGACATACAAGATTTCTGAGTACATGTTTGAAAATCTACTCCGTGGGTCATTGTAAGACTTGGATGATTATCACAGTCAGCTGAAAAACAAAGTAAAGCAAAAATGTACACATTGGTTTTGGGGGTCACTAAGAGAAGAGCCTAGCTTCATCAACCTGAGGTTTAGCGTTAGGGTATAAATATATATCTGCATATCCATTTCCATGCAGCACACACATCCTCATGAGCACACACAGATCTCTGTGCTATTCATGTGATTCCTCTATATTTTTAAACTTGGATAATTGCTTTTTCTTTCTTTCTTTTTGTTAGCTCGTTAGTTATCTTTTCCAGTACTGAGGATTGAAACTGGGGTCTCACACATGCCAGGCAATCTCCATATTACTGAACTGCACCCCAAAGCTATGCATAATAGCTTTTTTTTTAAAGCAGACATTTTAAAGAGAAGAAAAAAATGTACAGAGGTCATTGTTTATTATCTGAAAAAGAAACAAAACAAAACAAAACAAAACAAAACGTAGAAACAGACCAGAGTGTAAGGCGGGGAAGTGCTCAGAGCTCGGAGCTCTGCCGTGCATCTGTTCCATTCTTCGTCTTCTGAATCTTCACAATCACATGTCACTGGACTTTGTGCTTTTGGGTTACTGAGTTATTCTTCAGGGATAATATGGTGTTTTTCTTGATGTGATCTTCATTGGTTTATATGACTTGGCCATCTCATATGGCTTGGCACTGGGGGCAGGAATTTCTCCACTAATTCCACCTCCTAGCCTCACACTGCATTCTTGCTGTGTGAATCTTCAGTGCGTATACGTCACCGTGCTGCATTTCCCTTCAAAATGACACTCTCTGTTAGCAGCTTTTGAGGAACCCTGTTACTCTATGTACTAACTAGCCATTGGGGTTGGCTATTCATTTATTCAGTAAATATTTATTGATTATCTGCTGTGTGCGGAGCACTATTCTTAGTGTCTGGGCTACATTAGCTATGTAGCAGTAACAGGGCATCGTAGCTGAATGATAATAAGTGATAAAGATAATAATTCAGTAGGTTTTATTGGATGTTAGAAGACAGTGCATTGGAATTAGAAAGAAGAAAGATCAAAAGAGATGAGCAGCGCTGTTGAGAAGAATAGAAGCAGCAATTTTTTTTTTTTACTTTTTATTTTTTGAAATAGAGTCTCACTACATAGTTCAGGCTTACCTTGAACTCTCTATAGAACCTAGGCTGGCCTCAAACTCACAGCAACCCTCCTGCCTCAGCCTCCTGAGTGCTGGGATTAGTGGCATGTACCACCATACCAGGCTGAAGTGGAAATTTTAAAAGAATGGGTTTGAGTCAGTCTTATGCTAAGGGGACATCTGAACATCTTTCAAGTGGAGTAGGAAAGATGGCCTTGGGTCACCTGGTGAAATCTGTTTCAGCCAGAGCTAGCTTTCTCAGTGATGAAACTATTGTCATTTGGGCTGGATGGTTCTTTGTTGAACAGGATGTGGTGAGCTATCCTGGGTTTTACAACCATGTTCAGAAGCATCCCTGATCTCTATCCTCTGGACCCCAATTTGTGTCTTCCTCTCTGTGTTCCAACCAACAATAACCCAAAATATTGTCAATTATCCCCAGATAGGCCAGAATCACACCATGGAATGCCACAGATATAAAATACGTAAGTCATTTTGTACTTTTCTATATGAATCTTACCTCAGCACTGACCGTTTCATATGCAGGCTCCCTGACGAATTGCAAGGTGCCACCTTTACCAAAGATGAAGTCCTCACAGTGGGGAGGTCAGTCTTACAGTATTATGTTACCAAGGCCAACTTCTCTAGCTTTGAGTTACTGTTCTCCTGATTACTATAACTTTATAAGCCTTGTTATTGGGCAAGGGGAAATTCCTCTCCCTTATCCTTCTTTTGAAATCAACCATTCTCGGCCATACCTTTCTCCATATGCATTTCAGACCAGCTTGTCACAGTTTATAAAAAGCTGTGATGAGATTATGATAGGAATTCATTACATTTATAGATGAAATTAGAGGGAATTGACATCTTTAGGAAATTGGAGCTTCCCATCCATGACCAAATGTATTTCTGTCCAGTTATCGAGGGTTTATTTTTATGTGCTTCGGTACTAATATTATTCATTGTCTCTATATAACCGCAGCACTTTTCTGATAGCTTTATTTTTGGTTATGTTCTATGTTGTGTTGCTAATGTGAATGGCATCTTTAAAAATAACTACAGTGTTTTCTTACAGGTTGTTTCCAGTGTACAAGAATGTAATTAATTTTTGCATCTTTAATGTAATAATCTTGTTTATTATTTCTGTCATTTTCCTATAGAATGTACTCAATAGTCATGCAGTTATATAATTTGTAGATCATGAAAATTTTTTCCTGTCCATTTTTTTTTCTCTTTTTGTGGAGTTGGAAAATTATACCCAGGGTCTCACACATGCTAGTGAGGGTCTCAATCACTGAGCTCTCCTGTCATTCCTTCTTTTAGCTCTTGCCAGATTTTATTGTCTTTTCGCATTGCTTAGCACTGGCAATAGACATTTTCATTCTGTTTCTGACATTAAAGCATTTGATTGTAATATTTTACTTTAAGTTTAATCATTGTTATGATCCTTGCAAGACAGCATTTTTCAGCTTAAAGATAATCCCTTCCATATCAATTTGTTAAGAATTTTACCTCTTCTGGGTATTACATTTTATCTACTATCATTTGGATCTACTGCAAAGAGCATATGAGTTTTTTCTCCTTTAATCAGTGAATAGGATAAATAAATTTAACAGATTTTTCTAAAGTTGGCCCGTCAAGAACAAATCCGATTTGTGCTCCCCAGAAAAAAGTACAACCGCACACTCACTGGGAGGAAATGTTGATTTTTATTTTTCTACAGATCCTAATTCTAGAAGTTTCCAACAGAGGTATATCCAAGTGTAAAGGAACTGGAAGTTTACTAGATTTGGATTCTGTTATTAAGAATAAATCCACAGAGTATGAATAAAATTTACCTGTGAAAATGAATATCTGAAGTTTCAAAGAAACCATAATACATTAAATTATTCTATAGCGCTGACAACATAAATATCACAAAATCTAGAAAAATAGCACAATGGTTTTTATTTTCTAAGTGCTTGATGATATACTACAATGATATTTTTACCTTTTAAATTTAGCCACATACTCTTTAATAAAATATATTTTTAATGAATGATAATTTTAAAATAGCTCTTATGTAGACTATGTACAAATAATTCACTTTTTCCTTTAGGATGAACAATCAAAAGCAGTGTTAAAAATTACAGATATTGGGTACTCATAAAACATGTACATAGGCATACACAAACTCTATTTTGCACATCTGTTTCAAGCCTTCCATATGAATGGTAGAATTCTGAGAAAGTTGGCTTTCATATGATAGTCATAAAGTTGCCTGATAAATCTGCAAGTGTATACACTTCATTAGCTCGTATATTTACAGCAAGAAAACTTCTGCTTGGAATCACTAAGAAAAAGACTCTCTGCTTGCAATTTTACACATTGATATTTGGAAGAATTTCACAGAGCTTAGATTCTGGTGACATAAAATGCAAAACTTGTGTCTTTTCTCTGCCTCTAGCCTGCCACCATTGAAATCTGAGAGAAGCTTCAGGAGGTGATTTCAGCTCTGGCCTTGTATTTTCTCATCATGGCATAGTGAATCCTCACGGTGGACAAGCAGAATACTTCTGGAAGTCACTGCTATGCTGGCCAGCATTGACTTATACACAAAGTGACTCCAAACTATTTAACTACGTCCCACTAAGTGCAAAATAAATACATCATACAAGTCAACTTTTTACTCAGGGGATTCCAAAAACGATACTATGAATTGGCACAAAGCGGAGCTAGTTATAATGGAGAGAAGCTGATCTTGGAGATGACAGCAAGTATATCTTACTTAACAAATTTTACCAAACAGTTGTGACCGTGTGCTACTCCTGGGGCCACTTTGGAGTTTTGGAATACACCTGCGCAAAGGCATTCCAAAGTTTCCACGAAACCTCGGTTTTATTAAGCTGATGTTTGCACTACATGTGGCTACACTTTAACTATTTTTTCAAAAGAGAAAAACAACTGAAATTATAACATATGGCATCAGGGAGCCTGTGTGACATGTTTCACAATGTGCTCCCCTTGCAGCCTGGCGAAGTGAGGACATATTCTCAACTTTCCACAGAACATTTACTTCCAGACTGCTAATTAAAATAAGACGCCCATAAATCTTCTCTCTCATAGAGAGCTGTGCACTGAGACAAAGGCAAGGAAAATTAACTTTAAGAACATGCCAGATAATTAAACTTTCGTTTTCATTCCTGTCCTGAAAATTTGCTTTCTTTTCCTAGTTAGAAGTCAGTTGTTCTTTCTGCACACTAGCATGTAACTCCCATGGATATCTGATGTTAATGAGGTACCCAGCATAAATATTCTAGCATGTGATAATTCTCCACTTACTCTAGGAGGGAAGATAAACAATGCTTTCTAAGTGCTCTGATCAAACTAGGAATTCATTTTAGTTTTTATGTGGCGATCTTAGGAAATAACAAGGGGATATCCTTGAACTTGCCCCCTCTGTTGAGATGCATTTCTACATGATACAAAATGGAAATAGCTGCTCTACGCTATTGTCCCTCCCAGAATAAATGCAGATTTTTGAAAATCATTAGGAAACCCAAGAAGGGGACACATTGTAGAGAACCAATATAGAGGCAGCATTTATTTAGCTTTCTTCAAATCACATTTCGTCTGAGTCAGTTAGACTGTTTCCACGGCATTCATATCTTCTCCAGTATTTCTTAATCTGATTTTAAGGAAGATCCTGATAGATTTTTGTGCCCCCACTTATTGCTCCTTGATAGATTCATTCTTGCTGGTTTGCTTTTCACTGATGTTTCTGCTGGAATCGGTGAAGCTTAACACACATGCAACAACCCGGAAAAATGATTATCTGAGAAAGTGCACAAAACAAGAAAATAAATGTTGGCTCCAAATGTAACCATAACACATTCAAAATGAAATAGTTTTAACTTATTAAGGGAAATACATACAACAAAAAAAAACATTTTTACCAGAGAATAGGAAAAATAAAAGCATAGGAAAGAAAGCTATTGAGATAATCATAGCTTTTAAAAGTCACAGAGTATTTTAGATGCAGGAGATAAATCTGATCCAATACTAAAATTTCCAGACTGGCTAGGGGTAAATAAACCTATCATAAACTTTGAAATTAAGAAAAACTCAAAGCAAATAGGTGGTGAGAGGGATTAGATTTGGTCATTTTGAATCAAAAGCCTATGAATTCTTTTAGGAAAGGCACATGCTGTTTTAGGCAAGTCATATACAACACCTGTGATTTTATTAAGGACTTTAGCCCTTTGCTCTGGGGATAAAAATCTATGCAAAGCGGGGAACATGTTGAATCAGGAAGCTGCTGGTACTATGGGTCCCAAATGTGCCAAGCATGAGTATCACCTTATTCCTTGTTCAAGCTGAATGAAACCATGTTAAATTAGGCTTAAAAAAGCCCAAGTGTTAGTCAGACACAGTATGGGCCACCAGTGTCCTGTTAGATGCAGATCAGAGGAGGTAAGTTGGGCTTACGGTATGGAGTGGGCATTTTAAGAGTTTAGTCATGCTGACTGATAGATCACATTCCTCCACCTAGAATATAATCTGACCCAGTCACCCAGACAGTCACACTGAGCCACTGCTGAAGAGTTTGAAGTTGTGCTTTGTTTTTCTCGGTAAAGACTGCGCTACTATTTTGAAATCATTCGTCTTCATGAAGAGAGGTTTAGCTAAACCTGACACCATACATGACTGTCTCCATCCACACTAGGAGTGCAGAGTGCAGGTCTTCTCAACTTTAGTCTTGCTGATAACACCCACGAGGGCTGTACTACTTTAAATTTTCATCGACAACTTGCAGACGTCACCTTCTCCACATCCTTGCAGGAACTTCCTCTCTTTGTCTTTTATTTAGTAACTGTTCTTACTAAAGGGAGGTGATATCTCTTTATGGCTTAGGCTTGCATGTCCTTCTGTTGAGTGATGGGGAGCGTTTGTTCCTATACCTGTTTGTCCATTTGTATGTCTCCTTTTGAGAAATGTCCACTTAGGTCACTGACCCATTTTTAATTGGGTTACTTGCCCTCCCTTGGTCATTGTAGCGCTATTCATAATGACTAAGAAATGGAAACAACCCAAGGGTCCCTCAGTCAATAAATGGGTAAGAAAATGTGGTATTGATATGCAACGGAATACTATTCAGTCGTGAAAAGGAGGGGAATACTGTTATTTGTGACAGCTTGAATGGAACTGGACCTCACTGTTAAGTGAAACAAACCAGGCACAGAAAAACAATGGCTGCATGATCTCACTCATATGTTCAATGTAAAAAAGTTCATTTCACAGAAATCGAGAGTGGTATGGTGTTTACCATAGGCTGGCAACAAAGGAATGAGGGAAGGGTAGTGAATGGGCCCTTATTTACAGTAGATAAAATTAAAAAATTCTCATGGGCCGTCTATGGTAGGGCCACCATATATAATGATAATGAATTGCAATTCATAAAAGCCAGAAGAAAGTATATTAAAAGTTTTCACAAAGACAATTGGTAAATGTTTGAAGAGATAGTTATAATTAAACTGATGAAAGTATTTCAAATTATATATTTTGAGATGTCACATAGTATTCCATTAGTGTACACAATTTATATATTTGTATGTATTAGTTAAAACTAAGTCAAGGGAGTATTTACACCCAGTGTCTTGAACATATTTCCCGAGCTCCAAACACCTTCTTCCATCTTTGAGTGGAGATAATGGTATCCAGCTTATAGGAATTCTCAGGGAATAAACATAGGGCAGCAAATGAGAGTTATTTATACACGAAGTACTAGGCACATATTAAATTACCAGTCTAACCATTTCTGCTGACATTTGGGATGACCACTCATCTCTCTACCGAACTAGCCACAGAGCATCATTTCAGATGTATTACTCGTCTGAAAGCTTCATTAAAATAACCTGACCTTATTGACTAATTCTTCATTGTCTCCTAAACTGCATCCATTTGTGGTCACCCTACACAGGCTGTGTCTTTAGACCTTTGCAGCACTGTGGGCATATACTATTTATCTTGTAGCTTTCCCTCCTACAGAAAACATTCACTCTAAGGTCTTGCTGACCCCCTTTGGTCTCCAAAGCCCACCAACAAATTAAGAACATCTCGACAGGCGAAAATCACACTTATTCTGGGTATGTGTATTCTGTGTGCCCCGAGTACAGTCTAGCTGTGCTAGTGTAGTTCAGTGGGTTTCCAGGGCACTGAAGAAAAACCCTGGAGGAGGTATGAAGACTTACTGACATGAATGAACAGAGATGGAGAGGGTTGAGACTTACTAGCAGGAGAGGGTTCAGGGACAAGGAACCAAACAGAAAATCACCAGGAGGTAGGCAGATGCCCCAGGGGTGGCCTACTGGGCTAGCGGCTCTCAACCTTGCTACAGTGTTCTGTTCTGCACCTGGTGACTGCAGGGGAAGAAAGAGGTTTTATAGATTAGAAACACAAGCAATGGCATCATTCCCTTGCTTTGTTCCATTGTATAACCTGCACCCCCAAGAACAGCTGACTTTCCATATGGGCAGGAAGAGCAGTTTTAACAGACAGCATGAGTCTGTTTGGTTCCTGGGGTCCATCAGACAGTGTCTGTCTAAACACTGCAGCCCCTTGACTTGGCAACAGTCTTGGGATGCTATGGGTATCATTCATATTAGACCTAGAGTCCTTTCCTGTGTATTTCCAGGAGTTTGTTGTGAAAGACACCCCTGAACACCTTCTAGAACTGCACACTTCAAAAGGTCATGTAAGCCTGAAGTGGGTGCCCCATTTCCCATCATGTTGAGACAGACACCTTAAATATAAGGCTTCACACATGAAAACATGGAAAATAGACAGAGACAGCCAGGTAGTCTGACTGCCTGCTTTCAGCTGCACTTGACATGAAGTGTGAACATTTCATATCTCCATGGATATCCTAGTTTAATAACAAATATGCACTTTGTTCCAACCTGGTTTGTGCACTGTATTCTAATTTCAACCACAGCACTTTGTCCAGAAAACATGTTTTTATTTTTTTTTCTTTTGCTTGGAATACCTACATATTTCTGTGAATCTTTTTTTTTTTGATAATTACATATTTTCCTTTTAGAAGTAGTTGTTCAAGTTACAAAAGTAAAGCATACAAAGTAGACCTTTAAACAGTGAGACTGCAATCAGTTCTGTTTATTTATCCAACAAAAACTTAGTAGTATAGTTATGAATCCTACCCACTTAAACATAGATGCAGTTATATCCTTTAGAATACTTTCTTTTCCTCTCTTTTTCTATAATATCTATAATCAATTCTCATAAACTGTTTAGAAGTTCTACACATGTATAAGCCTCTATCTGTATACATATCCTTTCTGTATTAGAGGGAAAAACAAATCAAAACAAGTCAACAATACAAATTCCTAGAAAAACATGAAATGAAAAGGACATATACTAGGTGATCTATGGTAGTTACTATGATGTCTCTTGTTATTTTCAATAAAATTGTCTATATTGTCAGGCATAGTATAATTAAACATAGCAGTACATGGCACTATTAATAAAAACCAAACATTGGAGGCATTATAGGACTTCAAAGGCAGTTAATAATCAACCCAGAATGGGTATCCTATTGAATCTTGTCATTTTCAGAGTAGTTGTCTCTACTCTCAGACTTGATACTATCAAGCATACCAGACTCCAATAAAATCAGTTAAGGCAAAACAGCAATATAGCCAATCTTCTCTGCCTCATCTCTGCTATGCTATTTTTCTGTCATTGTTGTTTACTTTTCTCCTTCATTCTACTGTCTGCCCCTTTCATTGAGTCCTTTCTGCCATTATTCCTGGAATCCTGGTGATTTTCTTCTCTCTCTAGAGTGTCCTTCAGTATTCTTTGCAGGGTTGGATTGGTGGTCACGAACTCCCCCAGTTCCACTTTGTTGTGGAAATATCTTGTCTCTCCATTAATTTTGAGAGACAGTTTTGCAGGGTATATCCATCTGGGTTGGAGGTTATTTTCTTTCAGGGCTTGGAATACTTCGCTCCAAGCTCTTCTTGATTTGATTGTCTGTATTGAGAAGTCCACTGTGATTTTGATGAGTTTTCCTTTATAGGTCACCTGTTTCTTTTCTCTGACCACTTTTAATATTCTGTTCTTGTGATGGATTTCTGGGATCCTTATTATTATAT
>PVLA01014569.1:0-29745 GCA_004027455.1 Hydrochoerus hydrochaeris | reverse complement strand
AAAACCCCACAATCAGTCCTCACAAAGGGGTTATCTAGAGGGCCTCCAGCAACCCCCCTGGAGTCTCCACCCTCGACTCCATATTGAGCATTACATAAAAACATACACATGTGAACTACACAAATTACAATTATCAGTACAAAATATTTCAAGATCCCCACGCCCAATTCCCACATGCGGTGTCCTTTTCCTGGAGAAGTGATTGTCACAAGGCGTGGATGGACTAGGACGCGGCATGGACAGAAAAGGGCGCCACAGTCTCAAAATTTTAAATCAGAGTCTCCTCTGAAATTTAAGGCAAACTCTTAGCTGTAAAGCTCTGAAAATTCAAAAACCAAGATACATACTTCCAATATACAATGGTACAGGGTAAACATTTCCATTCTAAGAGAGAGAGATAGAAGAAAATATTATAAAAACAGGACTGAAACTCAATAGGGAAAATACTAAGTCCTATAACCTCTAGTCTAGTATTAAGAGCACAAGACAGTGAGATGTGAGATGTAGACAAAATTTTTACCAGAGTGTAACATGCATGACTTCTAGATCATTTTCCAGTGGATTCCTCATTCCCAATTGAAACTTCATAAGCTGTCTTTACTATCCACATTTCTACCAGCATTCTGGTCTTCTGTCCTCCAATCAGAATCACCTTCCAGTTTCTGCTTACATAATTTAAGACTTCTCTATACTGTATCTTCAGACCTTTCCAAACACTTCTCACAAACCAGTTATCAAAGCTTCTGAACCACATGGGCAGATACAATTATTGTGAAAACCCCACTTCTCTGGTACCAGTTTTCTAGCTCAGTCAGCTTTCTGTTGCTGGGATTTACACCTGAAGCCCACAACTATAACAGGGAGAATTTTAATTTGGATCATAATTTTAGAGAATTTAGTCCATGGTTCATTGGCTCCAAAGCAGAAATATGATGGCAAAGGACAAGGTGGACCAAAGCTACTTAGTTCATGGCACCCAAGAAGCAGAGCAAGGACCAAAGAAGAAGGGATCAGGATCCAGATATAGACCAAAGTTACATCTCTATGACCCAACCAGACATGCACAGAAGTGTGCTTTACCAATTCTCTAGTCCAAGCTAATCAAGTTGACTGTTAAACTTAACAATCACACCTTCAAAAGTACAATTGCTCATGACCTACTACTTCAGGTATGAATTCATCCATGGATTAATCTATTGATGGTGTTAGAGCCCCATGACCTTATCTCTGAATACATGAGCTGTTTGGTGGGTATTACTGATTCACTTAGACTACAGTTGGTCTAATTCTATGTCTTTAAAGGAAGGCATGAATTACTGCATCAGTGGAAATTTGAAAGTTTTTTCATATGTTCTAGTCATTTCTAGATATTTAGCCAAGAAAAATAAAAACATGATTCTATAAAAACTTGTACACAAATGTTCATTGCAGCTCTACTTATAATAGCTAAAAGTTGGAAGAAAGTCAATGTCCATCACTAGGGGAACAGATTAACAAAGCAGGGTATATGGTGTTATTGAAAGTGCATTTAGTTCAACAGATGAGTTAAAATAAGCATCAGATAATTACAATGGGAAAACATTTTTTACTTTATGTTCTAACATATATAAAAGTTTAACCAAAAGTGACAGTAGTTAAAAGACTTCTAAGTGTTTATTTTTCCTTAACATTAAATTTTTCAATAATTTGATGTAAAAAGAGATAAATTATACAGTTAAAAATTGGATCTAGCTGGGTGTGGTGGTACATGCCTATAATCCCAGCACTCAGTAGTTTGAGGTAGGAGAACCATTGAGAGTTTGAGCAGTCTAGGCTACAAAGTGAGGAGTGCCAGCCTGAACTGCATAGTGGAACTGTCTCAAAAAGACGAAAACAAACAAACAAAAAAACCTTGGATCTAATTTTTGATTAAATATCCCTAATTTAAACAATTAATTTAAATATTCTTAATCTGAATATGCTAATCTTATTAAGTCATTTTTATCCATTTTAAGTCATATTAATTCATGTTTCATGCCATCTTGTTACTGGCTTTTGGATCCTGAAGAGATTCTTTTTAGGTTCTTGATGACCTAAAAAAAATATTGGAAAAGACACAGAAAAGATAGCAAGGATTTACATTTACTGGAAGTAGAAAAGAGATAGGCTCCCCAGAGTGAGAGTGGGCCACGAAGACTCACAGTGGCCACAAGGAATAATGGCAGGGTCTTCTGTGTATGGGATTTCTAGATTGCTTCCCCCCACACACAAGTCACTGTAACAGTCTTCCTATCAGAAACTCACTTGGCCTGATGTCAGATTTAAGCTCTTATATCAAAGACCTGTTCGGTTTTGCACCAGATGCAGATTAAGAATTTAAAATGGCACTTTTCGAATTGCTCCAGGTTCTACATACAGAGTTTAGGAAATGCATGGTATTCCAGATTCTATGTTCTACACATGTCCCCTGAATCTCCATAACTGACAGTCTCTTTATGGATGTTTAACTGCTTTGCTTTAACCCTAATCTACATCAATCTCACCACCTAAACTTTCTTTCCCATTCTCTGCCCCTGCCCATTTCATAAACTTTTTACTTCTATGCTTTCAGCCAGTATCATTTATCATCCTCCTATTGTTTTTTTTGTTATATTGCTTTATGTCTTTACATTTTATTCACTGTTGCTCTCTCTGTTCATCCCTTCCACAGGAAAATTAATAATTAATCTCAATGTGAGTTGGTGTTGTTTTTCATCTTTCAAACTAAAAAGTAAAAAGCATAAAAACCTAAACTCAGAAACTAAAATATTTATTTCAACACAATGGGAGAAACAGAAAAAGGTATCAGTCAACAAGCCTACAGAGGGAAATATTTTTCAGAAGGCAAGTAAGTGAAAAAGAATGAAGAGAAGAAAGAAGGGAAGGAGAATGGAAAGCAGTAAGAGATCACTGAGAAAAGAAAGTTTGACTATTTATGTCTTAACTGCTGAAAAACATCTTATTAATTAAATGAGCTCTCCATTTAAGAACTTCTCTTTCCAGTAACTGTAATGAAATTCTCTAGAAGTTACCAGGTTGTGCCATGTTTATTCTTTGAAATATTATACTCATCTCATTTTGTAGCATGTTAAAACAAAGTTTGTTATCCATGTTGATTTATTTTTCTGAGTCATTTTTTTAACAATCCAGGTTGTGCTTTTTCTTGCTTTACTTATTACTGAAGGGAGGGCATATACTTCATCTAGTGTGCATCTTTAAAAATCTTCACTTGCACACAAAAAGTGTGAATCACTCTATCGTCCTTTGCATATTTTAAAAATAAATTCAAAAAGATCTTTTTCTAAAAAGCACAAGATATTCAGGATTAAGAGACTTCAGGCCTCAGGGCAGAAGACACTTTCAATCTCAATATCATATACAATGAAAATAAGCTAAAAGTCAATGCTAATCTCAGAGACAAAAATTAAACATGCTGAAATCCACAGGTCCTACCTATTGGCAATAATCATGACAGCACAGGGGACAATGACTGGGAGAGCACAGTGTGCGAAATGATAATACGACCTGCCTCATCCTTAACCCATGATGTGGTGCCTGCCCTGCATGGAAATTTCTTGGACAGTAACATCATTATCAAAACTGACTACAGAAATAAGAGCATGAGACTCAAGAAAAACCCTGCAGTGTGTAAAATTTGCTTCTCAGGAATTAACTCCCTAAAACTCAGAAGTGGGAGAATTTTGTTAGCAACTTACATTATTTATCTGTGAAATAAAACATAAAGTAGCTATTGGCACTGCTGTGAGCAGGCGACAGTTCCAGTTTGTTTGCCAGTAGAGTGTTAAGTCTAGGGATTATAGATTTTATTGGTGTTAAACCACCTTTTTGGAGGGGAAATTATAATTATTATGTGCAGCTGAAAAGAAAAAGTAGTTTAACCGGTTTTGAAGGGAAGATAATAAACTAGCAAAAGGATGGAACACCTAAGGATGAACTTTAAAAATGTAGTTGAAATATGCCTGACCATCAGTCTACCACTATTTTGAGACAGTCAAAAAATATATGCTTCTATTCCCTGGAGCTATCTGGTAATAACTAAACCCTTACTCTTTAGGATATTGACCACAGACACACAATAATAGATTTTTGCATTTTCAGTTCAACTGACATGAACTCTAGGCAGACAGAAGGGGTACCTAGTGGGTTACCAAGAACCCTGCCTTCTCTAGGGATTTTCATAGAGCAAAATCACAAGGTGAAGAAGGTCCAAGGTAGGAAAAATGGGAACTTGCAACGCAGGTGGGCATGAGGTAGGACAGAACTATGGTCAATCAATAAGATTATGAGTGTAATTGCTCAGATAAAATTGATTAAATGGGTATCAAATGGGGAGGTGAGTCAGGTAGCAAGCAGGCATGAATACAGAACACAGTCTTTGCCTTTAGGAGTTGGGTTAGAGGCTCCTTCTGGCTGCCTCAAGGTGATCCATACCTATTTAGAATATCAATCCCTGATGTTTATACTTAGGGTGTGGTTGTACTTGTTTTGTCTTTTGTGTTGAGATCTGACCTGAAGTAGAAGTGTCTGTCTCCTCCAAGGTTGCAAGTTATCTGGTCTTCTGTACTGGCTCCTTTGAAGGCCTAATCCTATCTGACTACCTATAATATTTCTATCTAACTCAGTTGCCTACAACATTACCCCATCTGAAGAAGTACCCCAAACAGCCATGAAGCAAAAATGGGTCATGACTGATCTGGCTTGTTCAGGCTGAAGGGAGTAATAGTTGTTGATTAGCAGTCAGTTACTCTACAGAGGGTCTATCTAAAGGCCCATGATAGACAATAGGCATCTTCCAGTGTGATTAAACCAGTCTGTTGGCATTTTTGAAAAATCTTTCATAATTGTTTTTCATCTTCATCTTGGGTATGCATACAGCTTTTAATCCGGAGGAGACAAAGTCAAAGAAACATTTAAGTATGCAGGGACCAAATAATAGAATCAACAGAATAATTATGAGTACAGTTAACAAAGATTTCCATCAAGAGAAGCTAGTAATGGCTTTCTATAAGGAAGATAAGGTCCAGGGAATTTTACAGTCTAACATGTCATTGATTTGTTATCTACTATCTTGAACAGCTATTGAGATATTAGTAGAAGGATCAAGAATGTACACACAGCATTCGGTTTTTACAATTGCACAAGTAATCCCCCGTGCTGCTGTTAGAAGTTCTAATGCCATCTGATTTTGAAGGGCAGCCTGTCTTACTAATTTTACTTCTTCATTTAGGAGAGACAGTCATTTATGGCCTGTTGCATATAGTTAATTATGTTGCATGACTTCTTCTAACCCTAGGGAAGTGATAAAGTAGAAGCCAAGTGATCATACCAATGAGAAACATTTCTAGACCATTATGTTGTAGGTGGGGTAAATTTGCAGCTTTGTCCACACTTTTGGCACTCCTGCCTTGTAACCATGCAGATCCTAATGTGCATCTTCTTATCCATTCAGGGGGTTGCCAGGTCCACAAATTGGTCCCACAAGACCAGTGAGGGACACTGGGGGTTTCCCATCTAATTCTAGTGTGATTAAACCAGTCTTTTTTTTTTAAAAGATCTTTCACAATTGTTTTTCAGTGCTCCTGGAAATTGAACACAGGGCTTTTGTACTGAACTATATCCCCAGTCCTTTTTTAATTTTTATTTTTTGATACACGGTCTCATTAAGTTGCTAAATTTCCCAGGTTGGTCTCAAACTTGCAATCCTCTTGCCTCAGTCTCCCAAAATGCTAGGATTACAGACATGTACCATCATGCCCAGCTTCTTTCACTATTGTTAATAGTCAAATATAATTGATATTTCTTGCTTACCTTAACAGTATAGATATTACTTTATAAGATACCAAGTAGCACTTATAGGAGAAATGAAAGAAGGATCTATCTAATACAGATGTTTTCTAGTTCTGACCTTAGAATCCAGGAGTAACCCAACAAACACATCAGAATTACAATCCCAGAACATACAATTCTATACTCAATCAAATTAAAATGTATTCCAAAATACTGAGTAAGTAAACTTGTTAAATTACAATACCATGAGAACTGTACCTTCTATAAAAGTCAGTTTCCATGAAACAGTAAGTGTTTAAACTTTTTAAGTATGGTTTTTGATGTCACTTAAGTGAAGTAATGAAAATCACTCAGATATTCCTATAATATGCTAGCATGTTTATGACATGAACAGTACATTTGACAATGCAAATATTCAAGAGTTTCGGAATTATCTTCTCCCTTCCCTCTTGACTTTCATTATGTGTCATAATTCTGGTTCTCCTTGTAACCAACTCCTGTGTATATTCTCTCCTTATACAAAGCTTCTTTTTTCTCCTTATGCATAACTCAAGACTGTATCACAAAACTTCATACTTACACTAGATGAGAAACTAAGATCAAGAAAGGAGGATGAAATACAAATAATCTAGTCAATGGTATGGTCAGAAGTCAGAAAGGCAATTGGAAATCAAGGAGGTATAGATTCTAGAGATCAGAATAAAAGACATGATCCTCTTGAGAGTTTAGCAATATTTGGAAAACAAGGGTAAAATAGGTAAAGCACTAAAGTGATAAAAAATAAAGTTATAATATATAAACATGTTTGAATAGATACTGAATCTAGACTGAGAAGCTGGAAATTTTTCAAACAATTCTCAGCCCTCTATCTGTCTTATTTTATAATCTCTTCCTCAATAAGTTTCTCAGTTTTCACATTTCAATTATTGCCTCCAATCTTAGGACCTTGATTTACAGTTATAGTCATAACCACAAACTTAAATCATTCATTCTTTATTTGCATATCTCATGCTCTCACATTTCTTTTCAGTGTGTTTAAATCTAGAATCCTCATCTTTTTTCCACACCTAATTCCTTATTTTCAAATCAAAGAATTTATAATTCTCATAAGTAACCTGAATTCCAACCCTATATTTATTCCATAAATGTTGTTCACTTTTTTTTTCAAAATAGATCTCATATCTAACTTGACTTTTTTATTTCCATGTATCATCCTCAGCAAGGCCTTTGTTTCTTTGCTTCTTATTTGATGTCCTCAGCTCTGGGTTCCTTTCCTATTTAAATCTGCACATATGCAGAAAGCTAAACCTTGGAAAATTATTTGATTGTTTGTTTGCTTGCTTGCTTGCTTGTTTGTTTCACACAAAGTTTCACTACATAGTCCAGGCCAGCCTTGAACTCATGAAGTAGCCTAGGCTGATACTGAACTGAAGATTCTCCTACCTCAGGCTCCAAAGTGCTAGAGTTACATGCATTTGTCACCAAGCCAAACTAAACACTTCCTTTATTTTTTATATTCTCTTGCCCAAGGGCAGCCCAGTCATCCTCATTTATAGTTCAGTGTACTCCACAATTTGTATAACTATCACTATTATTTCATAGCCTCTATATTATTTCTGTTCCAGGAAATATTTGATGCCCCCATTTACACATGATTATTTCTACTTTTTTCATTTTTCTGTGCTACTACATTTACCCAGGAGCCTCACTTTTTTCTCTTTCTCACTAAATTCCACTATCT
This sequence comes from Hydrochoerus hydrochaeris, assembly GCA_004027455.1. NCBI lineage: Eukaryota > Metazoa > Chordata > Mammalia > Rodentia > Hydrochaeridae > Hydrochoerus > Hydrochoerus hydrochaeris. Next base: position 22,178 of record PVLA01014569.1, on the reverse strand, counting down.
TAGAAATCTTAATTTCAGCTAAAGATTCATCTATTCTGGAAAGTTTCCGTTAAGAATCATTAGAAGGGGTCTTACATTGTCACATTTTAAATGTGGTTTTGGTCATCATGAAGGTCATTATCAGAGGAGAAACACACAACAGGGCCGGGGTTATACCTCAGTAGCACAGTACCTGCCTGGCAAGTGTGAAGTCCTGGGTTCCATTCCTGGTACCAAAAATAAAAAAAAGAAAAGAAAAGAAAAACCACACAACAACATCTCTGTGTTACTGTGTGTAGTGGAAACCCACAGGGGATCCTGGGTTTTTGTTCATGAAAAAGAACTGGCCATGGCAGGCAACCGTGAGGAAAAAGCACCAAAGTTTATGTAAGGAACAGCATAAGGCAAAGATCCATCAAGGTCTCCAGGCTTGTGTAAAGATAACATGATGTAGAATTTATTGTGCCTGGGTGTAGGCAGACAGAGGGTAAAAAGGCCATCTCTGCGGTAGAAAGAAAAGCAGAGCCTTCCATTAAACTTGGACAAAGGGAGTCAAGTGGGGAGATCAGGCAAGGTATCTGTAAGGAGGTCAGGGTCTTCAGGTAAAGAGATTTGAGCAAACATCCATGGTTAAAGTTTTCCAAATGTCTGGTGTAAATTGGTGTCCTGGCTCTGGGCAGACTCTGCTTCTGCCTATCTCTTTTTTATGACATCCTGTCCTGTGTTTGCTGAGGGCAGCACTCATGTTGGGTTGCAGCTTTTGCTGAGAACAATTGTGGCTGCTGAAAAACCGAGGGTGCTGGGCAATCATGTCTAAACTGAGCCTGACAGTTTAATCAGGTGACAGTATGCTCAGAGGAGCCAGCTCTCACCAGGGAAAAGGAAAATGGCACAAGTGCTGAGAGCATTGGGATTTCAAACGTTGTACCAGGTCTAGGGTGCCTCCTATTGGGTCTTCCATAGCATGATTAACAATGTGATCGACAAGATGCTGAGTCATGTCAGCTGTGTCTATGGTACACATCCTTTTCCATAATTCATTCTATTAATAATTGGATGTATGAGAAGCATCCATTTGCATGAACCTTCAATGAGCTCTGGGGGAGAAAGGTTGCTGTAGGTCATGCAGGAGGATCTGACATACACACATCCAGAATTAGGATTTTGGAATTTTCCAAGGCAGGCTGGGGGCAGAGGGCCTCGAGGGTCCTTGGTTTGGTTTGATTTAGTTTGGTTTGGTTTTTGTCTCTGCTTCCAGGTAGTAAAGTCTTAGAATAAAAGTTGGGGGGTTGACCTTGGGGCGTTGTCCAGGTTCAGGTGAGTGGTGGGAGTGCTTCAGCAATGAGTGGAGGGGTATGGCCCTATATCCCCAATTGCTCAATCCATATTATTCTCCCCTGAGAGATCTGGTCCCCCAAAATGTCTAAGAGATGCTGAGGGTATAATGTCCATCTTCTATGGTTGCTTCCTGCTGAGTGAGTTATTGGCCCTACCTATGTAAAACCATGGAACTCTCATCCTGCCTGATCTAGGGGCTAAGCGAGCCATATTCCCCCTTTAAGGATTCATTATGAGCTCTAGATAGGAAGGTGGGTCTTGGTTCTTGGCTTGTATCCTCATCTGTAGCTTAATGGCTATTAAGCAAGAAGGAAAAAATGATTAAGAGGTTAAGTAGGCATGATCTAATAGTAAGACTGTAAAAAACTTTAAATAAAGGCTCTGTCAAGGAAAGTAAACAAGATGCCTAAATTCAGATTTTTACCAGTTTTCTCATGACTCAGTTTCCGGTGGATCCTAGACACATGGTCAGCTAGCTTTGTGCCACATCTCCACTATTACAGACTGACTGACATGGCTAAAGGAAAGGGAAGGATAATTAGGGAAGGATAATTAGGAAAGGATAAAAGGGAAGGTGCTGTGTTGATCTCAGGGGCCAGATAAATAAGGGTGCATGTTCCTGTCCAGTTTGATGGGAAACGCAAATAGGAATTACTGCCACACAGGAAGAAAAGTCCCTGAGTCTCAAGACAGCAATTATTTTCCATAGTAAACATATGGATGAGCTGCTTGCTTTCATTTTTCCAAGTCCCTGCCAATGTCATTCCAGTCAAAAGCTAAAAGGGCCCATAAGATGAATCAGGAGTAGCTTCAGTAATTCTCTGTTCCCAGTGTATAAATTTTCCTTTGATATTTGCTAACACTGGTTTAGTTTTGTTTTCTTAACTGGAAACCAGCAAATAGTCACTGATTATGAGAGGAGAACAACCTTCACATGGGAATGTAGAAACACAATTGGAGGGGCTTCCCTGGAAACATCTTAACCCCTTGTTTTGTAACCGTTATAGTTTTTTTTTTTAAGGAGTCATAGTTTATTTATTTTTTTGTCTTTTTGAGACATGGTCTCACTATGCAGTTCAGGCTGGCTTTGAGCTCACTTTATAGCCCAGGCTAGTCTCAAAGTCACAGTGATCTTCCTGTTTCACCTCCCAAGTGCTGGGATTACAAGTATGTACCACCACGCCAAGATAGTTTATTATTTGTTATATTTAGATGTTCCCCTATAGTCACATAAACTCATAGTTGGGGTTTTTCAGACATGGTTGGGTCTAGGGTATGAGTCTGGGAATAAGAGTGTCCCACTCTGGGTGTGGGTGGCACTGCCCAATGGGTGGATAGCCTGATGAAATATAAATGCAGGCTTGCTTGCTACTATTCCTGTTTCACTACTTTGCTGCTTTGTTCCCCTCTGCCTGTCCTGCCAGGGGCTTTTTCTCCTCCGTGATGCCCTTGCTGTGCTTCCCTGCCTTGGATCTAGCCAACTACAGACTGAAACCTCTACAAACTGTGAGCTCCAATAAACCTTTCCAACTTTAACATTGGATGCTAGGTATTTTGTCTCAGCAATGAGAAAAGTAACTAAAATACTAATTCTTATGTCTCCAGAGATAGCTTTCATGAAAAGCACACCAGGTTATTAAAGAATACAGCTTGTTTTACTTGGATACTGGTGTTATCTTTAGGATTTGCATAGGGAGTTTCTCAGTGTGCCCAAATCTTAGCTCCAGCCCTGGCCTTGAGTCTTGTTTAACAGAAGTGTGCCTGGAATTTAAGCCATGTATAAATGGATATTATGCCCTAAAGGGACAGTTTTGTGGAAGAAATTTGAGTACTTGATAGGATAGTGCTCTTGGTTGAGATGACCCTGGCCATTTTTGACCCCAAAGTCATGTAAGCTACCTAAAGACATTAACCCAAAGGGACAGCCCCTTTCTATTTGGGGTGGTAGGTCATTTTTCCAGTACCCCAGAGTTGAACTGGGGTAGACACTGTGGTATTTTGACTGGAGGACAGGGAAAGATAAAGCTAATGGTGTTTGCCTAAATCGAAATTCATAGACTTGAGTAAGAGATGAGTTAGACTTAAAAGTCCTGTATAAGTAAACATTGAGCATTACTTCTCCCAGAAGCAAAGTTTGAGCCACCAGAGTGTCCCTACAAAAATAAGAAAAAGTCAAAAGAGGTCATTTTATTACTTGGGCTGAAGATATCAAGAATAACTTGTATGAAGCAAGAAAGTAACAAAGCTACCTACACAAGACATGCAAGGAGGGATCTCATTTCTAGGATGTAGCTGATTTAGTTAGAGGAAGCAAAACAGGTTACTTATCTGACTCAGCATGTTAGTTGGTGTTTTCTTTTCAAAAAGAAACTCAAGGCATCCAAAGTTTATTGTCATTTTTTGGTGCTTCAGGGAGCTTGTGGTTTACCCAGGAGAGGTGAAATCCTTGAGGCAAGATTAAGTACCTTTTTGATGGAGGCCAATTTGGGGATCCCTCTTTAAAAAGCAAAAAAAAAAAAAAAAAAAGCATTGTTAACAAAGGTTCACTGGGAAAAGAAAAATAATTCACCTTTGAGTTCAAGGACAGAGAACCAGTTAGTGTCTCCCAGACCATGCACGGAAGATTGGTGAATAGACACTGCAGCCTCATTGATGATTCCGAGACCTTGTACCAGGCAATATTCTCCCAAAGGCCTGGCTACTGATAAAATAATTGTGTTGCATGGAGACGGGCACATCATTAGCAAGCACCCTGTGGCCAAAAAATGATCCATAATGGGTTTTAGCCTGAGTCTAGTCTCTCTTTCAAGGGAGTATTGCCTTTTGTGAGTGTATAGATTGGAGTTCTTCGGCTGAATGATTACTGAGGTGTCACTGTACCGTGATGCCACATCAACTCCTGGTAGAGGAATTAGGCCCAAAGGAGCCAATTTGCCCAGGTCTCTGGCAACTTGTACAGGAGTTTCAAGAGGTTTGAGTGAAAGAATGGCCCTGTATATCACTTCTAATTACTGGTATGGGTCATTTTGTTATTACCATGAAGGCAGCTTGAATAAAATCTCCAGACAGGCAATTCAGATACAGGTAAAGAAAACAGACTGGTTAACTCCTTTATGGCTCACATTAACTGATAAACAAGATAATAATTTATCCCATAAGAAGATAAAATTGAGTACAATGCTCCACTATCAAGAAAGAATATAATTTGCTTATCACAGTCTCCTGAGTTCCCCAAGGCTGCTATAAGGTGATGGTGATGTCCTTGTCTGGGGTCACACCGGCTGCCTCAGGCATTTTTCCCTGTCTACCACAATAGTGGATGACTTCACCCCTTTCTGGGAAGTAAACACAGTCTCTCCTCCAAGTCCTATACATATACATATATATATATATATATATATATATATATATATATATATATATATATTCATCTATATTCAGTGGACTTTAGATGCACTCCTCTACCCAGTACCCTCATTCTTTCACCTGAAGGACACAGACTTGCCTCCAGCACCTTTTGGGTTATCTCCATTCCCTTTGATGAAATGGGCCTTATCGTGAGCCTTGTCCATTAGGGCCAGCAAAGAGTTAGCCTGCCTTTTCTCCTTATTTTGTCCTCTTCTTCAGCATGTTTGTTAAAGACCAGGTAAGCCACATTGACCAATTGATTTATCCCAGTTTTGGGACCTTTTGGAGTTTCTGGAGCTTTCTATTAATGTCTGGAGCTGACTGGCTAATAAAATATGACCCTAGGACAATTTGATCCTCTCTAGATTCTGGGTTTGAATTCAGATATTTATGGAATGCCTCTTTGAAAAGCTGTTGGATCTTCATCAGACCCCTGACTGATGGTTCTGAGTTCACCATAACTTATAGGCTTGGGCATATTTAACATGGCCTAGAGGTGCAACCTCCATTTGGGTTTTCCATCTCCAGCGTTATAATCCCACCTAGGCCCCTCTTGTGCCTGAATAATGCATTGCTTGGCTGGTTACCATCAGGTGCAGTCACAAAGACCTCATCATCAGCCTGCCTTGAATCTCTTCTAACATTCTCTCTGTCTATATCTGTGCAGCAGGAAACCAGAATGAACTAGACATCTCACTAGGTCAGACCAAAAGTCACTATCAGAGTGTTATGGACTGTTTCTAGACATAATCCACCAAAACCTCACGGACCATAGATGGCGATTTTCAGAAATGGCTAGATCTAGGTTACAACAATGTGTATATTAAGGGTGTGTGAATATGGACTAAGGGTGTATGATAACTAAATTGGTTTAGAATAGTTCTGGGAGTGAATAATGGAAGCCCCACCCTGGGTGTGGGTGGCACCAATCAAGCAGTTTATAGTCATTATGGAATAAAAGGGGAAAAAAGACTGCTGCATCCTGCTTGTCCTGCCACGGACTGCTTCTCCTCTCCCTTGCCCCTCTGCCATGCCACCGTGCCCTGGAGCCATCCCAGCATGGACTGAAACTTCTGTAAACTATGAGCTGAAACTTTTCTTACTTTTACTTGTGGATACTGGGTATCTTGTCTCAGCAATGACAAAAGTAACTTAAACTCATGATATGGAATCCAACAACAAAATTCTCAGGTTCTTCAGAGATTTTAGGCAGTTCTCTTTGCCATGTTTGATATGGATTACCAAAAAAATGACCTGAAATTAGTAGCCCTGTGTGGGCAACTTCTTAAAGGATAGGATGGTAACAAGCTTAGATGCTGAATTCCCTGAGGTGGGATCTTATGGTAGGGAGACCCAGACCTTACAAGGAATGGGCTTAGGAGGTTGTCTTTATCTGCTGGGAGCACTGATGATGCAGGTTTGCAAGGACAGAGCCTAAGGTGGGAGGGGCAAACATGAGGAAGTCCTCAGCAGCATCAGCTCCCCAGGGGGGATTAATTCTACAGCAAAGTTTGTGGTTTTGATAGAGGGCCATGAACACTTGGACATGACACTTCCAACAATTTTCTCTGTCTCTTGCAAAAAAAAAAGATAGAATTGGAGCACAATGCTGTACTTCAGGCTATCTGATCTTCGAGTCGGTATACAGATCACGCCTCATTACACAGGAATACAGTGTTACCTCAGTTTACTAACTTAATTTGTTTTATGACTTGGGGGAAGATGGTCTCATTGATGTTTGTGTGAGGAAGATGACCATGGTCGTGTTTATCACCCAATGTGAAGTTTGTGAACTGTTGCAAAATTTGTCAAATGTTTTTGTTTGAGATCCAAATTGTATGTGAACAGAAGCATTAGTAAACCAAGGTATTACTGCATAAGATGTTTTACTTGAGGGCTTGTGGGTTGAATTTTTCCTATGGTTTAAGAAGGTACATGAAGTGGCCATTTTTCATCTTCTGTTATTTGGTTCAGAATGCCTTGTAATGGTGTCATTCTCTTGAATGATTTTATTCTATTTTGCTATGTTTGATATTATTGTTTGTGAAGCTATGCTCTGCTATTTCAAAGAAAGAGATATGGTAGCTACTTTGATATCCAGCTGTCTTGTTGTAAAGTGCTGTGTTGCTTGCATTGTTCTATTCTGATCTGCTTTATTCTGTCCTCTTTTGTTTTATTCTCTGTAAAATAAAATTTTAAAAAAAAGAGAGAATACACATGAGCAGGGAGTCAGGTAAAATGTTTTAGGTGTTCTCTATGATGCATCTGTGGGCAGAAGGAGAAAGAATTAGGTTGTGGAAACCTTATCAGGTTCCCTCTGGGTCAGTCTCTGATCTGTTCAAACACAGGCCATCACCTGGTAAAAAATGAACTCTTTAGGATTAAAAGCCAGAGATCCCTGGCTTTTTGGGGACACTGCTGCCACTTTCTTTGGACCTTGAATCTCCACTGTGGCCACAGTGTATCTCTTATATAGGAGATCTGGAACTGGCTGAGTGCTTCTAACCGATTTCAGAATCATGAAACATGGTGGTATGCATGTGCAAGGAATGGAAGTAGGTATTTCTCCTCTGAGAAATTTTGCTAAAACCTTGATAAACTTTCCTGCATAGGAGTCTCCTAGGGAACCTGGCTAACAGAGGTGAGTAATTTGACAAAGGGTCTTTGGTCATGACTCACTTTCCAGGGGAGTGGGTCTCTGGGTCCTGATAAGTTTTTCCCCCAACTATGACAGAGTAAGGAGATTGCTCATTTACAAATAGTTGAGGAAAGGTTAATGGGTGAGAAGCCTGGTAAGAAGCATTCTAAGAACTGGGAATAGAACAAGTCCCAAGGGAAAGAAACGAAACAAATTGGGAAGGTTGTCTGAGCCATTATTAGAATGGGTGAGGTGAGATTCAAGACTGCTTCTACCAGTAGCCCAGGTAGGACGTAGCTTTAAAACTTGAGCTCTAGTACAGTCACTTCACCCATTCCTAGCCCCTTTCTATGTTTGCAACTCTTCTGCATTACAACTAATCTGCATCCCAAAAGGATATGTGGACAAATGAAAGCTTCACAGTTAGATGTGACTTAGCATCTAAAGCTTACATACCATTTTAGGTAGGGGGATAAACTTGAGGCCAACATTATCATAAGAAGGCTAGAGCCAAATGAGATGGAGAGAGGAAGCAAACTAACCCTAGAGAAGCCACTCCAAGAGGCTCCAGAGGAAAAAAATACCTGTTAGCAGGGCTTAACAGACTTAGGATCCAAGAAAGTCATGAAAGAGCTGAGAAGGGATGAAGTGGCATCTTTCCTGTAGACCTGTGGGGCTCTCCTACCAACTGGGAAAACGCAAAGACTATGTGCCTCCCCCATCCCACATGGTGGAACATTCTAGAAACTGTCACTGGAACCATGAGAAAACTTCCTGTGTTCTCCAGCTCATGTTAGTCTCCTCACCCTTCAGCTCCCTGCCTCACCCTGATAACTGATATCCGAAAAATCAATGGATGTGGATTTTCTGACAGATGAAAGCCTTGGTGGGAGACAAAGGATAGGAAGGGATTGGGGCTTTCTTAATGGCAGAGGAGGAAGGAAAAAATTAATACAGTGGGCTCCTTGGCTTGAGTCTATAGACTTCACCAAGTCCCAAGGATAACATTAGCTACCACCTGAAGGACCGCTGGAATTTGCATGACTTAGGAAATGTTCCCAGGCACACAAAAAGGGGAGCTGTGGCCTAAAGCAGACCAAAATTGTGGCCTTTGGTTTTGAGGAGGAGAGAGGGAGAGCTATCAAAAGAGCAGTTTAGAGTATCTCCCTCTGGTTAAAGTGCTCAGACCTACAACTATATATGCTTTTGAAGATTGCTTTCTCTTATGTGACCAGAGACTGATTCTCTCCATCATGTCTCGGGACTGGGTTTCCTATACTGGGTTACACGAGAAACTCCTCAAGGTACTGAAGGCGGGGTGTCACTTATTTTGTGTATTCCTGGGTAATAAGATATTCAGAGTCTCATCTAACCCAGACACAGGGTGTGGTGCTACCCTAAAGGAATACCTTGTGAGGCCTCTGTGCATCCTGGAGTTTCTCCTGACACCTCTTCCCATTTCTGATTAGAAGGAACAAGTGCCTCTTGTCTGCAAGGCTTTATATATAAGCACTCATTTTTCTAGGGACTCAGGAGACTCTAATTACTGAAAAGGATTTTCCATGCTACAGGAGTTCACCCCAAAAGAGAGGTCACACAAAACATAAATCTGAGCAATGCATGGAAGTTTTCTTCTCCCAACAGAACCTAAATTGTCCATTCATACCTGAGTTACCTTCTGAGGCAGGAGATTGGGGTGTGAGGAAGTAGGCACAACCTGTTAACTGCAAAGTTCAGGACACATGTGCAGAGCAGTTCCCAGGCCCCTGCACGTGGAACCAATCAAAGAGTACTGTCTTCAGTTCTTGTGAGAGTTTGAGCAGGTTTTTAATGAGATAGTATTGACCCATTATTGGTCTGAGGAGTAGGGGGTGCAAAGAGACAGTCACCATCAAGTCGGGGCCACTGTTAACTCTTACAGTGGCCCATTCTCTTGTTTGCAGACTGTTTTTATTTTCTTATCCTTAGTTTGCCAAAGCTTGCTCTGCAAAACATGTTTCTTTTCTTACCTATAATAATAAATGTAAAACCTCACTTCTCTTTGTATTTGTTTTTACCAGTTCATTCAGGACCAAAAGAATCTAGAAATCACCTCTAGAATAACACTCCCGCACCCCCAAAACCAAGTAACATATTCATGAAAGTTTTCTTTTTACATAATAGACACTCTAATGCATTTAATGGTCTGACCGATTCCCACGATAAGTGACCAAGAACAGAAAAGAGGAGTGAACAATAAAAATCTTCCCAAAGGGGGCCTTGCCTCCTGGCTGGGTGCACCAAGATGGGTGATGGGGTCCTAAGTTCCTAGGATCTTGTGACAAAAAAAAAAAAAGAATCAGATGTGGCAAACAATGGTAAGGAACAAACAGCAAAGTTCAAACAGGCAATAATATGCTCCGAGTGAGCAGGCGCACGCTGGTGGAGAGAAACTGACACAAGCACTGAGGGCATTGGGTTGAGGGATTGAAAACACTGCGCGAGGTCTAGGGTGCTCCCATGGAATTTTTAGTGTGTGATCCACCATGTGGGGCTGAGTCAGGTCTGCTGTGGCTACTGAATGTGTCCTTTTGCAAAATTCACTCAGTTCAGGTGATTGTAGGGAAGTGGTCCAGCAGTGAGGGGAGGGGAGTGGCCCTGTAGCCCCCAATGTAATAGGATAGGAACTTAGGGAGACCGTCTCTCAAAATATTAAAGAAAAAATGAGGTGGAGATATAGTGCAGAGAGTCTGGGATCAACCCCCAAAGCTGTAAAATAAACAACTCACAATATTTTTATTTTTAAGACCATTGTGGTCTACATCACATTGGAAAAGGGAAAATGTGCATAGGTAGAGGACCCAGGTAGGCATTGTCACCATAGTACAGCTAAGCAACCAGTATGAACACAGCTAGAAATAATGATGAAAAGAGAGACAGAATCCTCAGTGTGTCACATAGAAATACAAACTCCCTGATTTGATCAGCAACTAGGGGTTAGGTGATTGTTAACTAGGAAAGAAAGCAGAATGAATATTGAGGCAATTTGATACTTTGAAAAAGAAGTCCGGCTTATGCAAAAGAATGATTATTGCAGTTATTTTAATGATACTGCTTCTAAAGTCAGAACAGTAGATGCATACTCTTTCGTGGACAAAAATTAAAATGTGGGATGCAAAATAGGGGCCAGTGTTAGGTAGAGTTGAGAATACCTTTGTATCAGCAACTGTGTGCTTCATAGGTAAAGAGCTCTCAGTAGATCCAGAGAGCTGCAGATAGAAGGGAAAGGTCTGGGCGATCTTGGAGCTTGGAGAATTATTTTATACAAGTATTTTTGTGGCAGTGATCTTTACTATAAGCTAGTTTTTAAATGTTATTTTTAAATCACACTCAAGTATGTATGTTGCTCTTTAAAAAGTTTCTTCTTACCTATTTTTTGGTAAAGCAGTAATTACATTTAAGTGGGTAAAAATGTGTTATATTTCTACTGAAGATTATTTGCTTGCTTGAGAGTACTGAGATAAATGATAAGTCCCAAGACAGGAATTCTGGAATCATCCTGCAGGTCCATCACTCACCCACCTACACAATCAACTCTGAGGCCAGGAAGGAACCTAACACTGAAGCGTGTCTCATGGTCCCCTGGAATTCTCTGTATTTTTGCATCTTCAAGGATTGTTTTCCAGGAGGCATTTACTCTGTGTTAGTTCCACAGGACTTCATTTCCCTCCTTGCCATTGTTTAGCTTGTCCCCTCACAGTGACAATAGCAGGTTATCTCTCTTAAAAGCCTCTTATCTCTTCTTCATCTGTTTTTAAATTAACCAAACCCCTTATCTACTTTTTATTTCTTTCTTGTTAAAATGCTTATAATTTTCTTTTGACAAAGTGAGGGATAAGGGGCTCTTGGTTTGGTCAAAGAGATAGTCATGTGGATAAATCTGAATAACAAAGAGAATTTGCTCGAGTAAGCCATTTGTGCATCTACTTCTATCTGAAGTATTATGTTACCTTGCACATTAACTTCCTTATTTTCTCATCATTTATAAAAGTCTACAGTAACATTTATGGATTTTACTTTCATAAATTCTTAGGAAAATATTATGGAAATTGATGGGTACAAAAGAATAACTCCTTCAGAGGAAATACAATACAAATTTACAGATATATATATATATATATATATTTGTTGATGTACAAATGCATTTATATGTAATATTAATATACTATTTAATATACTGTATACCCTATATTACAATATATAAATGTATTATATATAAGCACATAAAAGATAAACATATTATATAGAATTATATATTACATAATATGCAATATTATATGTTATATAAACATATTAATTGTTACAATACTGTGCTCCATATAATATATAAACATATCATATACAAGCATACATAATATAAACATGTTATACAGAATTGTATATTATATGATATATAACATTATATATTATTTTATGAGCATATTACTGCTATATGTTTCAATTCTCTTTTCTTGTTCAAGAATGTATCAACAGTGGTGCTATGGCTTGTGTCTAGATGCCCCCTTAAAACTTCATGTGATCATAATTGGGGCTTTCAGATGTTTCAGAATAGGGAATGTGAGATGCTAGGACTAAGTGCGGTACTGGGACTGAGGATGTGCTATTCCTAAATCAGTCCACTGCTTGGTTTGGCTTGATTCTGGGAATGGCTTCCCTAGGTGTGAGCTCTACTCACCCAAAGGGTAGAATATAAAGGATAGAAAGGGGGATGCTGTGGTCACTTGTCACTTGCTGCTTTGTGTCTTCTACCTGCCCTGCTTTGCCATAAACTGTTTCTCATCTGCGATGCGCCTCTGTCACACCACCCTACCTTGGATCCAGCCAGCTTTGGGCTGAAACCTCTTCAGACTGTGTGTCAAAATGAACCTTTCCTCATTTAACTTTGGTTATTGAGTATTTTGTCTCAGCAGCAAGAGAAAAGTAACTAAAACAAGTGGAGAGTTACCAACGTTAGGAATGCTGTAAGAGTGCAGGATCACGGCTGTGGTAAATCACTATTCAGTGTGTATTTCACTGTTCCTGCCCTGATACTTGCTTTAGTCTAATAGTTGATCTGAACAATTTCTCATTTTTTTACTTTGGCCTACAACTTGCTTTGGCCAGTAGGCTCTTAGCAGAAGTGATGTAAAACAAGTTGGAAATACTAAAAAGGGTTAAATTTGACCTCTCTCACCTTTCCCATTATTCAAGATTAGCTTCCCATGGGCAGTTTCTATTCTTTCAACCTAAACCAATGAGGGCAAGCTTTTACAGATGAGTGACCAAACTGCAACCCAAAACCCACTTATTTATCACAAAGCACCAATACTGCAATTAAACCTGAATGCTGAGGCTTTAGTTTTAGAAAAACAACTCATACATTAGCATCTTTTGTTTTAAAAGAAAAACAAATAACATGCATATCACATGCTCACCACCACTGGCTTAGACCACAGAATTAACATACTCTGAGCCCTAAACACAAGGAGAGGCCAAACACACAGAGATCCTTAGGATGCAGCAGACCTAGTTTCTATGGTTTGGACAGGTTTGTCCCCCAAAGATTCAGGTGCTAGAATCTTGGTCACCAATGCAAGAGTGTTGAAAGGCAGTGAGACCTTTAATAGGCAGGTATAATGGGAGGTGACTGGGTCATGGGTGACCTCATGAAGAGATTAATGCTGGTCTCTTAGAGTTGGTTAGATCTTGCTATAGATTAGTTCACTTGAGAGTAAGTGCTTAGAAAACAGCAAGACTGGGGCCAGGGATATAGCACAGAGGTAAAGTGCTTGCCTTGCATACTGGAGGCCCTAGATTCAATGCTCAGCACAACTAAACTGATTAATCTGTAAAATCTGCCCTTCCCCATCTCTTGCTTACTCTCTCACAATATGAGCTCTCTCTTGCATGTGACCCTGCTATGTAATGCTATCTGATATGAGGCCTTCACTAGAAGCTGAGGCTGGCACCACAGTCTTGGACCTCCAGAATTGTGAGTTAAAGAAACTTCTTTCCATTATATAGTACACAGTCTGTAATATTCTGTGATAGCAAAATAAAACAGACTAAGACAAAAATCAAGCCCAATATACAGCAGCCATTTCCAACCAACTCACATAGAGATAAGTGATAAAAAATATTGTTTAAACTGGAAAGTTCTGGAGGGTATTGTTACAAAACGTTATTGGATCAAATGAAAGCTAATATATAGGACTACTAGCTTGTAAAACTATTATGTCATAACCATTATGCTAATATTTTACAGATATCAAGGTGGATCCATATTTCTACCTTTTAGTTAGGAAAAGAAGATAAATGTACACTTAAAATTGACAAATAATATGAAGTATTATTTATCTACATGCTAAGCAATATAGCACTGCATTAAAAGTTGTAATAGTGATACAGATTTTGGTAATAGCAGAACCATTGATTGCATAATCTGCTAGAGTTTCCATTCTTTCAACCCTGAAATTAGCACTGTGTTGACTTCCAGCTTGTATTTTAAAAAGTGAGACCATGAGCTTAATCAGAGGACTGACTCTGACTTTCAAAGGTTAACAAGGTTGACTTTATGAAGAAGAAGATGGAGAGGAAGAAAATAATCATGGAGCAATTTACTGCATGGTGGTGGGACTCACTATGAATTGAGACAAGTTCATATATAAAATACAAAATATTACATGAATAAAGGTCAGAGCATAAATCAAACATCTGTACCAAAAGAAAAAGGAACTGTGTCAAGGAAAATATTGTACCATGTTATAGTTCCTTGATATATGTCACTGCAAAAAGAAACACCTCCACAGCCCTTTCTTTCTAGGAGGTTCTTATCTCTTTCAGACTTAAAAATTATTGTCTTAATAACTGTTTTTCCCCTGACTACTTTTGTGTACTGAGATTGTAAATATGAATCATTTTCTGCTGCACTTTTCAAAATTCTCATGTTCTCATATTATCCCTCAGTTCTATTATTGTCCCTAAAATGAGTTTAAAATTAATTTTTGCCTTAGTGGGAAATCCACACAACACAAGAAGAAGCTATATTTCTACACATCAGTGAATAGCCTATAGGTTTGCAAAATTCAATATAGGTAACCACACAATTAACTTCATTTTGTAAATCACTGAAAATGGTGAAGAAACCCATGATTAAATTGTGAACAAGAAGTAAAACTAAAGACCTAGACAGAACTCTTTTCTCTATGTGATAACACATCATAGAAGTTGTGCAGTATAATTTTTAACAAATAGCTTGAATTCAGTCACCTAGAGACCTGCCTTTGGTTTATTAAGTACAAGAATTATTATGATAATGTTGCTTTCAAGGGGTTAAAAAAAGACCAAGAATTTTCTTGGAAGTTTAATTCTGTATGCTAGGCAGACGGTCCTTGGGAGAGTAGAATCTTTCCAAATGCCTGATGTGTACCATGTCTGCAGGAACATCAAGACTAAGGGAAGTGATCTGACAGAGAATTTGTGCGTACTTTTCAATGCAGGCCTGTGAAAAATAACTAAGGAGATACTAACAATTACACAATTATCACAATTAGTTCATAAATAAGTTTCCCATAATTCTTTCATTTAACTTAAAACTTCTTAATTCATAATTTTCAAAGTTATTACGTAGTTTTATTTGTCTTTATACCCAGCCCTTTACAGTTTTCTAAATTTAGCAGATGAAACATTTTTTGGTAAATCTATCCAGAAAAAAAAGTTCTTTTTTTAGTATCTACCTGATGTTGAATCTTCAAAGAGAATTCACAGTAACATTAGCAAAGCACATTCTGCAGGAAAAGGGAAGTGGGTGGATGTCTATAAACACACCACTCTGCTCTTCTTTGAAATTATGCTTGTACACATTATTACATAGGAAATCCCCAAGGATGACTAATACTTAAATTGAATAAATATCCCACACACCATATGAATCCTAGAAGGAGCAATAGAGGAAAACAGGCAACTGACCTCCTTGAAAATTCTGAGAAAGGCAACCAAAGGCATTCATTAGTCATTATGCACCAAAAAGTAATGAATGATTTTTTCCTTGACCCGGTGAGAAAATAAGAACTATTACCAAGTTCTCATTCCATGAATAATATCATATATTACATATTTGGCAGGAATGGAGAGTTTAGGGCAGGGGTCTCTTGATTTACCATTTACAATAGTGAAGAACAGCTAAAATCTTATATTTGAATAATTCATATGAATGTCTGCATATGTTAATTGTTCCTTGGGTTCCATATTTTCACTTTGTGACATTTTTATAAGGATATAAGTACTGTAATTATTACCGTTACTTTAGTTTTGAGAGCCTGCATAGGGACAGATCATGGAACAGGCAAAACAAAAAAAATAAGAATAGAAAAATTGATAAATACGCAATGTTAAAAGTCTGGACAGAAATGCATTTGAAAAACTAAGTAGTTATCTATAAACCAATAGATCCCAGTGCCAGACACAAAGTGTATACAGTACATCAAAAACTCTATTTATTTTCTTTTGAACAGTTTCTTCCCATTTGAAAATATCTACAGTACATTTTGGAGCTTGTTTTCTCTTTCAGATTCTCACACTAGTGAGACCATACAACTTTTACACATGTGAGTCTGCTTTATTTCACTTGTAAGTATGGTCTGAGTTGCAACCATTTACCTATAAAAGTCTCACTTTTATCTTGTTTATGACTAATATCCCATTATTTTTAAAAAATCTTTTTTTAATGCATTCCTTGGTTGATAGGCATTGGGGTGGTTTCCAAGATCTTGCTATTACAAACTGGGAAAGGAAAGAAGGGAGAGGGAAAAGATACACGTAAACACAAGACAGTTAAGATAGTTATATAGTTAGTTTCTCTTGGTTCATTAGGGGAAAGTTTTGTGCTAGCAATTTTCTAGACAGTGTTTCATGCATATATCTTCTACTTAACAACTATTTGGGAGGATAAAAATACACATTGTGTTGATTATTTTTATTCTCCTACTAGTATGGTTTTTCTTGGGGGGGAGGGATTATTTCTTTGTTTGTTTTCGGGATACCAGAAATCAAACTCAATATTTCATGTTTGCCAGGCAGGTGCTACGCTACTGAGTTAAACCCCCATCCCTTACTAACCTGTTTTGAAACTTTTTTATTATGTCTTACTTTTTTCTGTTTAAAAATTTTTTTAAAAAAACTTCCATTTAAAGTCATATAACACATAGAAAGTCAGCTGATAAGAGGTAAAAATCATTTACACAGTGGTTCTCAGACTAAAATGTGCATAGATAATACCTGAGAATCTTATTTTAAGGCAGATTCTGTCTGTCCTAGAAGTCCAAATACTGTACTTCGAGAATTTTTTTTAATCAGATGTTAGGGATATTAAGAGTCGAGAAAGCAGTCTAAAGTTCTGTGAGACAAGAACGCCAGCCACAAGAAACTAAAGATGCCTCGTGCCTCAGCCAGCATCTTTTGTAGGACAGCTCCTTGCTAATGTGTGCATCAGTCCCAAGACATACAGAGTTCAAATCCCAGAGATGGAAGCAGTGCACATGGCAAGGAAAGTAGGACAGATATTGTGGAAATAAACATAAGGGCCAGTACCAATATGATCCTTGCACACATTAAATGAACAATCATAGTTTATTTTCACCCACACTCTAATTTGAAAAGTGCCTAGAAATTCAGTGTATCTTTGATATATGTTGTAGAAAAAGCTAGGTATAATTTCACTGACTTATTTAAAACAGGATAAATTAAGGACACTTCCATACATACAGCCTCAGACCGGCATTGTAACACAATGGCTAGTAATCTACAGATAGCAAAGTCAGATGTTAGAGTTTTAATTATGATGTAATATTCATCAGCTGTGTTACATAAATCAAATTACTTAACTTCTCTGGGTCTCAGATTCCTCATCTGTAAAATGGAAGATAGTAAGAATACTTACCTCAAAGGATTATTGTGATAATCAATAACAATCTATGAAAGTCTTAGAGAAGCACCTGGCAAAAAGGAACAATAAACATGTGATACCATATAGTTAGATCTTGCCGTGATACTTCTCCAGCCAACTCTCCAGTAAGGCAGGGTTAAAACTCTTTAGGGTTATAGTAAGTCAGGTAAGTACCTACCAGAAACTTCTGAAGTGTCTCCAGCTGGCTCCTTGCACCCGTGGACAAAAGAATATAACTTCAAAGCTTGGGTGTACTGGATGCCTGCTTTCTTCACTTATCCTAAGGCTATTTTGATAGGGAAAAACCTATTTCTTTTCTCTAGCCATTATCCAAGCCTCACACTTTTCCCTCAATTATTGACATTTTTTATAATCTTCTGTATGTTAGTTCTCTGTACTTAGCAACATGAGTCAATCTTATTTGCTATTTCATTAAAATATAATATAAAGAGAAAGACCTGTAAATATGCATCAACTCCTCTTCTTTTCCTGTCTCTTAGACAGTTCCATGCCACACCCAAATTCTTTAAGTTTTTTGAAACAGTTCTATTGCTGTATGTCATACAGTTTGCCCATTTAATATGTACAGTCCACTTATTTGAAGCACACAACTCAATCTTTTCTGGTGTATTCACAGAGTTGTGTGAGGAGCTCTATAGCCTAATGGCAGTACATTTTCTCTGTCCCTAAAGGAAGCCCAGTACCTATGATCAGTCACTCCCAGTCCTCCCAATTCCAGTTTCCATACATTAACCTGTCTTCATAAATTTTCTTATTCTCACCATTTCATAAATAGAATAAGATTGTGTTTGTTCCATGACTGGCTTCTTTCCCTTAGTATAACAAACCAAGTCGAATGACTCTTCACATACCATTCCCCTTGAGATTGCCCCTTTCTCTCTTATCAGGTGCCACCTTTTTTCTGAACTCTTCAGCTCTCACCTCATAACAAGTAGGTGAATCTAGTTATAATCTCCCATCTCTGATTATCCCTCACTTCAGGATTTCATGTGACCGACTTCTTTCTTAGTTTTTTCTAAAATTTCACTTTTTTGTCAAGTTTTCTTCTCTAGAATCTTGTCTTCCATATCAGTCCTAAACACTTGCCCACTATTTGTTTGACCTATCTGCCACTACACTTCTTTCATGGTGACAAACTCTGTATCACCCAATTTCCTTACCATGTTTCCCTTAGTAGTTGATTTTCCTTTGCTGTTTGTCACCTATTTCACTTGACTCCAATGACCACAAAGCATTCTCAAAGATAAGCATGAAGTGCATACCATGAATTTAACTGGCAGTTGATTGGTGGATACACATTAAGAGAAGACAGGCAGGATTCAAAATGCATTTATCCATATGTTTTCTACAAATTTATTATTTCTGTGGAAAATTTACACAAAAGAGACATAAGCAAAGTAAGTTATAGTTTCTCACATTGGAGAAAAGCTCTGTAACTGACATATTACCCATTATTTGATTACAGGCCAACACATCTGAGCTGAACACAATCCCTGCAACCTGCCTGAGATCACATTACCATGCTGCACATGGGTAGGTACATAAAGCTATTGGGCTGTTATTTTAGAAGACGAACAAGGAAGGACATGATGACATGGGTCAGCTGCTGCCAAGAATATAGCTTCATGGCATGATACAGCTGTTTAACGGTCCACTGATCATTCTTCAAGATACCAGAGGTGTTTAAACTTTAGCCACCCAGGGCGTACAAAAGAGCAGTAGAAAAGCCTTATAGCTTGAAATACCCACTTTCAAAGTATTTTAAATATCAAAACTGAGTTTAAAAATTATAGCTTTAAACATCAAGTATAAAGAAAAGTTATAAAGATAGAAAATAGTAGCAAAAATTTTTATCACTAATATTAATTGAAGCATGTTATATAATTTATATTCTCTTTTTAAAATAGTGACTTTTTAGCACTGGCTTTCTATTGAATTTCTGTGGGGGAAAAGGGCATCAGACTATCTGAGAGTGAACCGTTCTCATTATCACTTTTTTGAAAAATTAGTGACCAAAAATTTATTCTGCTGAAGAAAATCTTGTGCATGTGAGAGTGCTTGCATATGCACATGTGTATAACAAATTAGACTACTCATCTGTGATACAGGATTGAAGTGCAGTGGATGCCATGGTTGTCTAATATCAAGAAAGGCACAGTTCTACATATGCTATTAGGGTCCCTATCTGAGTCTTCAATCTCAGCCTACATCTAAATAGAAACATATCATGAAGATAATAATGGAAGGAGTAGAAAGAAGGAACAGAGGGAGGGGAGACAAAATGCATTCACTGTTCCTAGACATCAGGCCCTGAAGACCTGTATGATTTCTCACATTTCTTGATGGACTCTATCCTTACAGGAGTGCATCTAAACTCACAAATTTAATTTCTATCTGGAGCATTTATACTTCAAATTCAACTAACTTTGGTCAATTTATTTTTGATTCACCATTAGCATATATAGTTTATGATATATTATTCTACAAAAATTTTTCATAAAAATGTATTCACACACACTTTTTGTGCCTATTCTTCATAGACTATGCTTATGGATTATGTTAGATAATTGCAAATGTGTAATAAATTGATTATTTAATATATGAATATTTTCTTTAATTAATATTAAAAGCAACTTATGTAAAGTTTTAGAAAATTCAAATTGACCTATATGACAGAAGTCAATATAGCGTTAACTGAGCAAAAGAGGGAAAAGAAAGAAATTACACAGGGTCAGAAGGAAACTTGGTTGTGACTAAAGCTCATTCATTGTAGTGACAACTTCACAGTTGTATAAATATGTCAGAATTTACCAAATGAATGTTTCAAGTACTTGCAGTTACTTCAATGATATCTCACTAAAGCTATTTTTTAAAAAAAAACTGAAAGAAGATATCAAGTAAACACCCTGCTCAGACATCTCATAATAAGTCATCCCAAGCTGAGACTGGCTCCATGGAAACAGGTGGACAGTGCATTGAGTCACCAAATTTCATCGCAAAAGTCACCTTTGCAACCCTAAGAGTTTAGGGGCTAAACTAGATGCTATAAAGCTTTTCTGTAACCCAAATTAAAATGACCATGCCTACCAGTAATGTCTTGACCCAATACAAACATATTTGAAAGCTTGATACAACAGAAAGAGAAATTTACTAGGAGCCTAGCAACCAGATTAGGTTTTCTGGAAATGTTTCTTGTATGTAACTGTAACCTCAGGTGTAATACTAAATGTCTTGGGATATTACTTTCTTCCTCTATAAATGAGCTATAATTCAAAAAACTATTCCAATATTCATTCTTGTCATTCTGTTATTTTTAGAACCAAGTACTTGAGAATCAAATATTGATGAAGCTCCTGTAACATATAGTTATATGATGTGTTTATAAAACAAATGGAATATTAATAATTAGTCAGTGTTGGGAGCAGCTAAAGCTTGAAATTGACCACACCTGTAAAGGTAAGCTAAGCCTGGCTGGAGAACAAAGACTGTCCCGGGCAAACCACATAAGCAAGCTAATCTAGTCCCCAAAACTTCAAGCCCTTAGGTTGCCATTATGTGCAGATTACTAGGCAACTGGGTGTCATGTGACATTAAGTTGGTAAATGTGTATAATACATTTACAGCTTTAGTTGAGCAAGTCCTCTCCTCCCATCAGGACAGAGTGCTCCACCTGACCTCAACTGTCAACTCTTTATTTTCCCATCCTCTTGCCACCCTTCCCTCAAGGAATATCTAGAACTGCTGCCAGATGCAGCAGGTCAGCATGTTTTTAAACTTCACACTGAAAAATAAAAAGACATTTCAGGTAGTGCCAGTTTTATACAATGCAAACCTTCAAGACATAAAATTTCAAGTTATTTTCATCATAGTCCATTCATAGCACATTCCAGAACACCTTGAAGATTCCACAATTCTGCCCTCTAAGAATTTGCCTTCTAAACAACAAACAAGAACACTATATCATGTGCACCATTTGACTCCTATAAGGTGATAGAGCTGAAAAAGAAAATCTAAATATGTATGGTTCAAGTTCCTTGCAAAATACAGGTTTTCTAAGAAGTCCACAAGCACAAAGTTACAGTATAGATTGACCCCTATAGTTGAATAATAGTAATGCAAGGTGTCCCTTTAAGTGTTAAAGATTAGTACTCCAGACAAGAGATTATGGTTGTGTTTAAAGCTCAAAAAATAGGACTAAAATCTAAGATTAAGGGGGAATTTTGAGTTTTACATCCTGGGCAGAGGTTCAGAATTGGAGTACCCTTAGAGAGACACTGTTTCTTTTTGAAGCGAACATGTATCAACATCACTTAGCAAGCAGATCTTTGTGGGGCTGGGATTGTTCTCTTGCCTCAAGTACACATTTAGGAAGAGAAAAGTGTTTTGCTTCGTAAAAAAATGAGAAAATTCTCATGATAAGTAAACATAATATAAAAATTATAATGTTATAACTGTTAGTTTAAGGGGTTGTTTTGAAACTATCAGAAAGATACATATTCAAGTGTATCTCTCAAAACTGGATTTTTCACTTTATCTAAGCAACTATATTTTATTTCTTTTCCATGATGTGTGACTATTCGAGTCATTTATTCTTCATTTGGGGAATATTCAGTAGATTAATTCTGTGTGTCAAAATAGCACGATAATTGCAGCTGGTAGAAAACAAGGGAGTATACGAAGATGCAAGGATAATTTCCCAGACCTTGAGAGTTTCATAGACCACTGAAGAAGACAGATATTTAAATGAGTGAAAATGAGGGAAAAGTTGCTAAAAATGCACAAATCCCATTGTGCTATGTGCTAGACAGAGTCCACAGAAAGGTGTAGAAAGCC
>PVLA01014568.1:0-29752 GCA_004027455.1 Hydrochoerus hydrochaeris | reverse complement strand
ATTTCTAGGTTCTTGTTGGATTGCTGAACAGATCTGTTTGCACTCTCACTGCTTGAGTGTCCACTTTGTGTGCTTTAATTCTGTAACTTGAATAACTATTTCTAAAAGAACAATATGTAATGTATCAACTAGTGATTTCTTACTGTTTATCTTCTTTTCTTGAAATTCTGTAATATTTCTACCTTTTTCCTGTTTTTTTTTCCTCTTTAAATAAAAAAAATGTATAATTGCTATTGTAAAAAAGAGAAAATAGGAAGTGCTATAAAAGATATAACTGCATGTATATTTATAGTGCAGGATTGTTACCCATATTTCTTAGTTCTTGTTTGACTGTTGAACAGATCTGTTTGCAGTCTCACTGCTTGAGTGTCTATTTTGTGTGCTTTAATTTTGTAACTTGAACAACTATTTCTAAAAGAGCAATATGTAATTTATCAACTAGTGATTTCTTACTGTTTATGTTTTTTTGAAATTCTGTAATATTTCTCTTTTTCTGTTTTATCCCTTTAAATAAAAAATTTTAAAAAAAAAGAAATATTGTATTTCTAGGCAGAAGGAAAATCACAGGCATAGAAGCTCCGGGATTAACAGCTTTAACCTCCCTGCTCACGCCAAAGGCTCCTAAGAAAATCACATGTAAATGAGAGGAGCGCTTTGAAAAGTGAACCCAGAACCCACGGGAAAGAAACCCTGGCCACCAAACGGATGCCTGGGGAGTTCCCACCCGGCTGCATGACCAAGGTGACACTGTGGGGGTGAATCAGGCCCTGGCCCCATCTCTGCAGGAAACAAGACAGGCACAGCTCGGAGTGGCAAGAAGTCCCCTTTCCCCTGTGCCACGAGCCAAAGCTGGCCAAGGGCTGATACCAGGCCAGCGACAGTAGTGCCTCTTCTGTCCTCCTCTAGGCCGAGAGCATTCTCGTTCCCATTTCACAGATTGGGAAACTGAGTCTGCATCGCAGAGCTGGTAAATGGCTATGCAGGGATTAGAAGTTGACCAGCCGCTGCCCGGGCCTGTGATCTGACACCACCATGAGCTGCCTCTGAATGCCAGGCTATCGCGCGGCCCTGGTGGTCCTGTCCCATAGGTGCTTGCTGTATTTCCTTCCCCATCTATGGAAAAACTGTCCCCTATGGAGCTCCAAAAGGACCATGGTTAACAGTGAGAGCCTTGCGATGCCCGGTCATTCTCCTTTCTACCTAACAGCGTGACATCTCTGATACCAACGCTCAAGGATTAGCACGACTGAGCCAGGAAGGGCTGGGTGGTCGGTCAGATATGGCTCCAAACCCACACTTCCCGGGGGCTTCCTGCACCAGGACCAGCAAGTTAGGGTGCAGCAGGAACAACAGGATGCACAAGCCAGCCCACCTCTCAGGAACTCAGAGTGGGACCCAAATACTCTGACACTGAGGTTAGGGAAGTCCACACCTCACTGCCACTGTCACCTTATTTAACCACAATACTAGGACAGCGGTTCCTGGGGACTCACTGTTAATTAGTTCCAGGAAGACACAGCAAGCAGCAAAAACCACACAAATCATATGGGCTGCAAAGGGCTGCAAGTCACAGGGCCATCAACGCCCTCAGTGTCCAGCCTGAGCTTGGAGTTTCAAACAAAAGAAGGAGATTTTCATGTCCAAATGCACATTGCTCTGCCTCAGCCTCACAAAGTAGGTCCCTGCCAGGACCATGAAGGCGGCTCCAGTCACACTGTCCCAAGAGGACACATGCTGGCCCTGTGAATGCCAAGTGCAGTGGCCTCACTGCTGGGACCTGCACACACGTGCACTCAAGGACACGCATTCCACACCTCCTCCAGCTGGTCCTCATTTCTCGAGACACTCTGCCACCGGCAGAGGCAGAGGCCAGGCACATACCCTGCTTCAGCTGGCTGGAAGCACTTTATTCTCGCATGCTGAACCTGCCCTGCCGAGGCACGCAGCGAATCTCACAGGGAAATGAGCCAGCCGGCCTTTGGGGAAGCCTTCCTTTATAGAGCCATGGCTGAAATGGCAGTGACAGCTGCATGAGAAGTACGGGAGGGCCACAGAGCGAATGACAATATTAACCTTGCAGACATGAGTGCCACGCAGTGGCCCGGGTCCTCAGCATCCTCTGAGGGCCTCTGCTGCTGTACACACTCACTGGCTCACCAGCTGGGACGGGGGTGATATCTGCACCTCTCAAATGCCCCACTTACAGTCAGAACACAGAATTTCCACAGCAAAGTAGGAATTTGTTCCTCATGAGCGCTGTATCTCCTGGAGCATGCTGAACACCCCAGACAAATGGCGAAGGGCACTCTTGCACACCAGTGATTCTAGGATGTGTGCACACACAGACGACCCCCTGAGAAATTCTACAGCAATGCTGACTCTCAGCAAAACTGCTTGCATCACCAGCTAGGAATCTGTTTAGTGTGGATCAAAAATATTCACACTAAGCTTGTGTGGAAAAATAGATAAAATTGCCCCAAGCACATGTAGACACGGATCCTTAGCCCAAGGTCTGCACACTAATATGCACACACATATATGTGCATATTTATTTATTTTTATCACCGTGTACATTGAAAACATCTTGCACCAAACATTGGCTTTATTACAAACAGTGTGCTTATTAAATTCATCACACCTCTGTGAGTGTGAGGCCTCTGTTTTACATACTTGACAGCAGAGGAAACTGAGGCTCAGAGAAGTTGCAGGACATGCCCAGATTCACACTGCTGACACGGCTGGAACAGAATCCAATTCAGGTCCACTGTGTGACATTTGCCTGCGTGCTAGAAGCAGCCCCACATTAGGATGGGGAGGACAGGAAGTTAGCTCCGTGCTACCTCAGGAAAGGAAATGCAGCAATCAGCCATGGAAGAGGAGCAAACTCCTCCAAGTACTTACAAAACCACTCTGCCATCACGGCGGCCCGGGAGGTGGCATTACCTGCAGTTTAGAATAATCTTGCAGCAGCATTTTAGCTGCCTCTGGCTTCAGCTCCCCTTTGAAAATAGCATTTTTTATCTGGGCAAAAAAGATGCTGTGCAATTCAGTTCTCTGGAAAACAGCGAGCTGCCTGTGAGCCTGGGCAAAGTCCTCCTCCTGGTGCAAAGCCAAGGACTTCCACAAGTGCTCCTGCTCCAGGCCGTGCAGGGTCCGCAGGAGGCTGCTGCACTCTGCGGCGGACTGCGGAGAGAAGAGGCAACTGTGAGACACAGACACGCTGAGAGTGAGCATGCATACACACATGCCACGTGTGCACAGACTACACGAACACTCGTGCAATTGAAGGACAGCCCATTCGGTATGTTCAGTGTCTACAGTGCACAATGTACAGTGCATAAGCGTATATGATGTGTAAGTGCACCTGTATGAGGTGTATAAATGCACACACGCACAACCACCCACATAGGCACGTACTCACCTACATACACCCTCGAGTAGACGCATGCATACTTGTGTAGACATGGTACACACACACACACCACCACATAATGCACACACACAGGGACACACAGGGACACAGATGCTCACAGGCACACAGAGCACACTGGCATGGAACACATACGTGCACATGCACACACACAACACCCGAAGCTGCAATGGGTCAAGGCTGCAAAGCCTGGAAAGATGTTCTTCCCACCTGTCCCCCACCCCCGCTGTTATCTGAATCTTCTCCCTGAATAATCACAAAGCAGAAAATTCACCAAGGTAGAAATCTGCAAATCAAACTGCCTGAAAAGAACCTACAAAAAATGGAAATCTCTCTTAAGTATCAATGGGTCATGCAGTTAGCCACTCCCTCCTCTTTCATTCTCAACCTCTTTGAAGATAAAAACACTAGCAATCAAGTCCCAGTTGGGCCCCCTGGGTAGAAGGAGTGTGAGGTGCTGAGGGTACCTGGCAGACTGTGTGTTAAGTAGCTCAGTGTAAGGACAGAAAGAAATATTGCACCTGCTCAGCTCCCCATGAGGCCATGTCATGTGGGAGGCAGGATCCCAGGCAACCCCAGGATTCCTGCCCTGCCCTGGTGAGCAATCGTGGCAATTCCCTCCCTTCCTGGAGTTTGGGCATAAACTTGAATCTGATGTGATATGATACGATATCATGTCATTCTTTGATTAGGTTACATTGCAGGACTAGGGAAGGACTCCTTTCGATGTGATTAGGCCCCCAGTTAGCTGACTCTGAGGCACCAGGGGGAGGCGTCCCAACACCAATGCTTCACCTCAGCTATCCAGTAACAGCCATAGAAGGTTTTCACTAAGGCCGGCTTTATAAATACAATTGGGTTATAGTTCCCGAGCTTCCCTATTGCAGAGAATTGGCATTTATTCACAGGCGACTTGATCTGAAGGGAAAAGAACACTTCACCAACAAACAGGAGGGTTAGAGCCCTGTCTGACTGCAGCTGAGAGCTGGTGCTCTCGGCCACATCGGCCCCCAAAGTGACCTTTCTCTGCCATCCTGAGTGTGACATGCGTAAACCTCAATTTATTTTAATTAGTAGGAATAAAGATGGAGTAAAACCTGTTTCATTTCTTAAGGTCAAGACAGAAATCACAGACACATAAAGACACGCACACACAAATCCTAAAATAAAAGTTTCTGTCCTTGTTCATCATTGTATTTCTGCTAAAAGATACTGCAGGAGGCAACAAAACATCTGAGCTTCATCTCAGAGTGAGGCACTCCCTAGAGAACCCCAGACAGACCCGCTGGGTCAGTTTCCAAACAACCATCCTTGGAAGGGGAGCCTTGAAGAGATGTACCAACCCGGCCTGCCTCCACACCCTGTAGCACAGACCAGAGCCCCAGGCCCCAGGCGGGGAGGTCACAGGGAGCCAGGCAGGCCGCCTGGTGTGCAAGAGACCAAGCAGGCGACTGGAGCAAGATAAACTTTCTACCTTAAATACCGCCCCATGTGTGCTTCCGAAGCAAAGCTAAAACAGTGACCGCTGACCCCCAGCTCCCTACTGGAGTCTCTGGGAGAGGGGGTGCAGGCAGGGAGGGGAGGGGAGGGGCGGGGAGGGCACTTCGAGCTGCTCTGAGAGCTGGCTGCCGTCCCAGTCCCAGGGCAACGCCATGCGTAATGCTGACTCCGCACCTTGGAAAACGGGAACCGCGCCCGGAAGTTACGACTGCGCTAAATTATGCTCCTTGTGCTCAATTTAGCAAGACAGGCAAATTGTAAAACTGTTCTATAAAAATAAACCCGTCAGAGACGGTTAGAAGGGAAGAGTCCGAAGCCTAAGGCTTCTCCCTTTAAGTTGCTCGTGAGGGAGTCAGGAGACCTCAGGCAGCCTGTGTGGGATGCAGGTCCTCCAGCCAGGGACGCAGAGGGAGCCCTGCCCGGCACACCCGCACACCGGCAGAGGGCGAGAGGAAGCCAGGCTGCCAGCCCCGGCCTGAACGGGCCTCAGTTTCCCCATCTCCAAATGCAAACACGTCATATCCTCTGACTGCGCTACATCCCACACTTTAAAAAAAATGGTAAGAAATTATGAATCTCAGCAAACATCTGGACAAGGCCGATGCTATTTCCCAGCATCAGCGTTCTTTTCTTTTAAATTTCAGCTGATTCAGAAGAGCATAAAACGTGGACATATGAATGGGGTACTGTGGTTCACAAAGCACATAAACATTATGAAAGTTTAAATCAGATTAAATCAACCTATCTCTTCACTGGTTTGTGAGGTTGAAAACACTCAAAACCCTTCCGGGCAGCTCTGTAAGATTCGCAGTTTGTGCTCACTCTTTGCAGCCAGCCCACAGGCAGCACCCAGAGCCCCGGCTCCGGTGCCCAGGACTTAGCCCCTTTGGCAGCCTCTCCCACCCAGCTGAAACTCCTCACAAACTCTAACGGACCCCTGAGACAGGAATCATCGTCAGCCCACTTTCGGGAGAGGAAGGAGACTGGGGGACCCTCCTGTGCGCCTTCTTAGTATGCGGGGGCGATCTGAGCCCAAGCTACAGCTTCTGAGTCCACAGCCTCATGGCTGGCCCAGGGTCTCCTGGGAGAGGCTGGCTGGAGAATCACGGAGAGCAAAACAAAAGAGAACAGGAGACAGGAAGACAGACCTTTGGCAAATGGGGAGGAAACCAAGAGATGCAGGGAGGAGGAAGAGAAGGGGGAAGGGATGGAAAAAGAATGAAGATGTGTCACGTACACGCGGAGTGTGTGACGGCTGTGTCTAGATGGTCCCTTCGAAACCTCTGTAGGTGGGGCTTTTCAGAGGTGGCTGGGTCTAGGGCTTGTGACGCTGAAGCCTGGAAAATTTCTTGCTCAGGGACCAGGTCTGGTGCATAAACAGAAGCGAAGGCCATGCTAACTCTGCTCTCCACGGCCCTGCCAGCAAACCTGGCGCCCAGGTCACCTTCAGAGAGCAGAAGCAGTGGGAACACCTCAGATGCCAGCAGGACGGGCTAACACGGTGCTCACAGCACAGGGACACGCCACGCCACTGCACTGGACAAGGGTGGCTGTTGGGGTGCAGTGGGTAGGGGCAGACCGCCTGGGTATGAGTCTTGGTACCACCTGAGACTGGAACAGCATCTGAATGTCGCAGTTGCCTCCTTGCCAAAGTGAGATTCTACCCATTCCATGCGCACAGACTAATGCCCAGCACTCACAGAGCTGTAAGTAAATGCGAGCTTTTTTGCTTCGCATCATATTTTTAAAAGGATTTAACAAAATCAGACAACTGTTTCTGCCATGATGCAAAGTGAAAACAGGCAAGACACAGCTGTGGGAATGGCATGAAACGTGTACACATGTGCATACGCACACGCACACGCGGACACACATGCAGCATGAGGCTGGGACGCATACGGGAATGTGGGCCAGCAGCACCAGCCCACGCTGCAGACCTAGGCGAGGCCTACAGCAGCCAGTGGCCGACACACGGGCCTCTGCAGCTCGGAGGTGGGAAGCTTTTCACTTGACCTTTTTTGTTTTTATTTTCAGATTTCTGCCTTTTTAGGCTTTACTGGCAAACTTTTCTATAAAGAGCCAGGTAAATCTTTTGGACTTTACAGACCATATAAGGTCTCTGTCACACATCCTTCACCGACTTGTGCTGCTGTTTCACAGCCCTTTTAAAGTGTAAAACCTGTTCTTAATTCCTTGGGCTATACCAAAACAGGCAGGGTCAGCTGGGCCCCTGGACCCTCGTTTGCTAACTGCTGCTACAAAGTACGTGAGCATGTGCGGGTTAGTCAGGAAAAACTGCAACAGATTGGAAGACAGCAGGCGGTGAGACGGCTCAGGGGCTCAGTCACTGCAAGGTGCTTCCCACCACTCCACCTAAGGGCCGGGCCTGCCCAGCTTCCACAGCTGCAGACAGGGCCAGCAGGGGAGGAGGCTGGAGTCAGCCGAGTGACGGTCTCCACCATCTGTCTCCAGTCCTCCCCCCAGAACCTGTGGACACGGCCTCATTGGGAAGGAAGGACTTTGCTCTTAGGACATCAGCTTGGTTTATCTGGAGGGGCCCTAAGTCCAGTGACATTTGGGCAAGCCCTAGATCCAATGGCAAGCATCCCAGGGCAGAAGAGGAGATGGCAGGACCCCAGGAAAAAGCCCATGTGAAGTTGGAGCAGAGATTTAAGCTATAACCCAAAGAACACTTGGAGCCACTGGAAGCTGGGCCAAGCCAGGAAGGACCCTCCCCTCAGCACTCGGGAGGGAGCACAGCCCTGCCCAGCACACCTTGATCTGGACCTCTGGCTTCCAGAACTAGACAAAATTTACGCCTCTTCTTTTGAGGCACCAATGAATGGTAATTTCTTCTGGCAGCCACAGGAAAGTAACACCAACACCAAACAGTACCCAAGCCACAGCCTAAATAAGACGCCACTGTGGCATGGCAGGGTCCAGCTGCCAGGACACAGGTGGGGGACAGGGAGGGTCACTTCTGTCCTCTACTGTCCAGCCCACACCTGAGACATATGACTTCCTGTGACCCACGAACTGCCAAGCTGAGAGCTATTTACCAACTTCCAGGAACACTGTGTTTCACTGGCGAGAGGGATGCTGAGCTCAGAAACTTGCTAGTACATAGCTGTCAGGCCTCTCTCAAACAGCAGGTTTCCAAACAGAGCACGCAGGCTTACGGCACACAGACTGAACACGCCATCTCTCTTACAGAGAAACAGAAGCCAGGCTCCATTGGATCCGGTATGCCAGGGCCACTCGGCCTCTTCCAAGGCAGTGAGGGGCACCTCCTTAGAAATCCTTTGCAGAGCTGGTATGGTGGGCATGGATTTCTGGAGTTGTTCTTTGTCATGGAAGTATCTTATGTCTCCACTAATTCCGAAAGATAGTTTTGTAGGGTACTTCAATCTGGGTTGGAAGTTGTTTTCTCTCTGGACTTGAAATAGTTCACTCCAAGCTCTCTTTGTCTTGAGGATTTGTGTTGAGAAGCCTGCTGATTCTGATGGGCTTTCTTGTATAGGTGATTTGTTTCATTTAACAGCTTTTAATATTCTGCTCTTGTACTGAACCTCTGGAATCTTGATTGTTATATGCCTCATGTAGATTTTGGTAGTGGCTAATTGGATCTCTATACGCCTCACTTAGTTGTATATTAAATTCTTTTTCTATGCTTGGTTGGTTTTCTGCCATTACTTCTCTGAACCAGTTTTTTTCTCACTTGTGCTGACTCCTGCTTTTTCACGGACTCTGATCAATCTTATTTGTCTGTATCACCTTACAGCTGTCGGATTGTTTCTCAGGGTCCCGTGCTAATTTTAAGAAATTTTGTTTCGTGATCACTAACTGTGACACTGTTTTCTAGGTCTCATATTCTGCCTTCACTGTCGTACATTCAACTTTGCAACCTTTTAATGAAATTTTCAACTTCCCAGATATCTATTTGAATCTGTTTCATGGGTTCCATTTCTTTCCTATGCTGGGCATTCACGGTTTCCATCATTTTCCTATGACCCTCTACTGTTTTTTAATCTATATCTATTTGGTCAGCAAGTCCTTCATTATGCTCATTGCTTCTTTTTTTTATTTGAGAGATTGTTCCTGCTCTTATCTCTTCTATGGCCTTGTACATCTATTTTTTTACTTCTGCTGCTATCATTTCAGAAAATTTAAGTGAGTGGCTTCTGCTTTGCTTATTGTTGTCTCCTGAATTTGTTCTGGGTGGGCTGGAGGCCTGGGGATGCATTTTGTTTCTATGTCTTATTATTTTCTATTTTTAAAAATTTAACTCATTTGCTGTGCTGCTGTTTGTATTTTTTCATGTCACGTAGCTTTCTCACTCACATGGATGCTCACCCAGGAAACATCTGCTCCTCAGAGACATCTCCTAGGTGTAGCTGGCTCTTGGTCTTTGCGTCTGTCCCAAGAACATCTCTCTCCACTCTATCAGTGATGAGGACGAGGATGACCCAGCTGCCTATCTGGCTGAGCACCCAGTCCTCTGTAATGGTCTAAGGGGACGGTTACAGTCCCAGACAATCACAGCGTCACCATACAAGAGTGAACAACTGACTACAGCAGCTATGGCATTCTGCCAATGCAGTTTGATAAGCAATAATAACACCATCAAGCACAGTCTAGAAACCGACAAACGGTGGTAACTGCTAATTTGGCATCTCCAACCATAACAGCAAGGTCTATAGTTATATAACAACATCCAAAATAAACCAGGAACTGAAAAAGATCAGACCAGCAAAATCTAAAGACACAATCCAAAAATGGGCATCTAGGAGTAATACTCCATTCGTAAGTGAAGTACAGATGGCAAATAAATATATCAAAAAATGTTCAGCATCACTGGTCATTTGAGAGATGCAAATTAAAACAACACTAAGATTCCTTCTCACTTGAAAAAGAATGGGTATTACAAAAAAATCAACCAATAACAAATGCTGAGGGGGCTGTGGAGGAAAAAGAATCTTTCTCCATTGTTGGTGGGTGTGTAGACTGGTGCAACCACTATGGAAATCAGTGTGGAGATTGCTCAAAAAACTAGGATCACAGGTCCCATTTGATGCAGCTAATCCCCTTCTGGGTACCTTTCCAAAAGAATTAAAAGAATCATATCACAATGATCCATACACACCTGTGATTATAAGGCCACAGTTTATAACAGCTAAATCTTGGAAACAACCCAAATGCCCATCAACTAATGAACAGGTAAAGAGGACCAGGGTTTTTTAAAAATACAATGGAGTGTTATCTGCCATAAGGAAGGGTAAGCTTGAGACATTCATAGCTAAATCAATGGACCTTGAGACCATACTCTTAAGAGAATTAAATCAGACACATATGTAAATGTCACGCTGTCTCTCTGGCATGAGAAACTGAAAGTGTAAATAAGGGTCCGTACATAACAGATATTGTGAAATAAGAAAAATGGTTTAAAAAGCAAAGGGGACTAAAGCAGGGGGAGAAGGAAGGGAAAAATGAGAAAAGAAGGATAAAATGGAAACAAAGCTCTATAAACAAGGAGGGAAAACAGGCTGAAGGGGAGGGAGGGGGTGGGAAAAAAGAGGAATAAAAATACATCACGTACAGGTAAAAATTCCCTATGATGGACGTGATCGCTACGTCTATCTAAACCGTACCCATAATGTAATTAGAGAGACAGAGACAGAGACAGAAAGTGAGCTCTCTGACTAGCACAGGCCAGCCCTGGGCATGCTCAACACCCAGCACTCTCAGAACCGAGCACCCACGCTCAGTACCCTCTGCAGCCGGGCCCATGGCCACTCTTATATTCCTTCTCCCGGCCCACCTGACAGGCGCCATCAGACCTGGGTAGATGAGTGAGGACTCGGAACACTGGGATCCCGTTTGCCTGACCCCAGACCTGTGGAGGCAAGTATGATCCGCACCCTGATGTCACCACCCTCTGGGAACCACTCCTTCTGCAAACACCGCTGTTCCACTCAGCCCAGGACCTCCCACAGCACCACAGACAGCTCTCTAACATAACAGCACCTTTTTCATCTCAGAGGATCCTCTATGAGATCATGCAGCTCTTGAACACAAGAACTATGTCATGTTTTACTCAATACCTCCATCCAGGGCCTGCCCTAGTGACCTGAGAAACAGTAAGTGATCAATAGGGTCTGCTAAATCAATCCAGGAGAGATGGATGGATGGATGGATGGGTGGGTGGGTGGGTTGGTAGGAGGGTAAAAGAAATGGATGGGCGGGTGCATGGGTGGTTAGGTGGACCAATAGATAGGTGGATGGTTGGGTGGTGGGTAAGTGAATAGGTGGACAGGTGGGTGGATGAGTGGATGTGTAGATGGATGGATGGATGGATGCATGGATGGATCAATGAATGGATGGATGGATGGATGGATGGATGGATGGATGGATGGATGGATGGATAGGTACAGAAGTGGGTAGATGGGTAGATGGATGGACAGACAGGTAGATAGATAAATGATGAATCTCTGAGGAGAAGTGAGGCACCTGAGTGCCTTCAGAGCTGCCTTACCCTCTCACTAACACGTTTCAGCAACTCTTCTGCTTCCTCCATTGCCAGCATCTCCTTCTGGTACTGGTTTTCTGTCTTCTTTCTGGTTTCCAGGTCACATTCAGCTGTCAGCGCCAACATCTTCCGATCACACTCTTCTTGTACTTCATTTTCCAGCAGCAGAAACTGTTTTTTCAAAACAGAACCTATCCTCCTCTCCTCCTGCGGGGAGAGGTGACCTCCACCGGTCAGACTTCTCAGCAGAAGGCTGATGATATCCTTGCTGATTTGGGTTCGACAAGCCTCCAGGTCTGCATCTGCCCGGTTCAGGGTTGCAATCTCCAACCTGGGAAACACAGAGGTCAAAAGAATAATATTCTATGAAACCACAGTGAAACCAGCATCCCTCAGAGCTCCTGCACTTCTCAGATGAGGCCTTTATTTCTTCCTTTCCTTGTTTCTCTCTTGTCCTCTCTCCCTTCTGCTCCATCTAGTTAGTGAAGACAAGTCACTAAGTTAGCAGATTTTTACTGACTAAATGTGTAAGGTAAGATACCAGGAACAATGGGGATAGAACTAATATAAAATGGGATCTTTGCCAACAAGTCAACAATAACTAGAAGACCAAGAGGGAAGGGGAGAGCTCATATATTTGAAGGATTTAAAAATAAAGTTTAATTTAGTTTTTCCCAGTTAAAAAGTACATTACAGCCGGGCGTGGTGGTGCACTCCTGTAATCCCAGCACTCAGGAGGCAGAGGCAAGAGGATCGTTGCAAGTTCGAGACCAGCCTGGGCTACAAAGCGAGCCCAAGGCCAGCCCAAACCACACAGTGAGACCCCATCTCAAAAAGACAAAAATAAAATAAAATACTAAGATAAAATAAAAAGTACATTACAGATGACAACTAAATGTTATCCTGGGGCAGAAAAAAAAAAGAATCAAACTAAAACCCAAGGAAATCTAGACACAGCATGGTCTTTAAGTAACAACAGTGCACTGACAGTTGGTTCACTGCTGTGACGTGCACTGTTCAGGTTTGGACCTAAAATGTCCCCCAGCTTTCATCCACTGATGGGCTCACAACCGTATGTGCTGTTAGGAAGCAGGGTCCATGAGTAGGAAGTGGGTACCGGGGTGCCTTGAGGGGACACCCCGTGTGGACCTCCTCCTCTCTCCCTGGCTCTCCTCCTATTCTCTCTGTGCAGCTGGCTGCCATGATTTGAGCAGCCCCCCACCATGCCAACCATGGACTGAGCCTCTGAAACCACAGACCAATCCTTCCTCATCTAAACCGTGGGTATCAGGTATTTTGTCCCAGCCATGGGAAGGTAGCCAATAAATGTACCTGATTAACATGAAATTTTAGCAACAGAAAAACATGGATACAGGATAGATGGGAATTATCTGAATTTTCCTGCAGGTTCAATACTGATCTTAAAATAAAGTATACTTGAAAAATATTTATGGGATTTTTCACAGGGTCACGGCATCTAGAACAATTGTGACAGTGGCGATGTGACTAGACACGCTTGTAACACACACCAGACTACACTCATCAATAGGCAAGGTTTGTGGTAAGTTAATTAGACTTCCATAAAGGCTAGAAAAATTTATGCTCATGATTTTTAAAATCAAGAAAATAAAGAATACAGAGAAAGACTTCATTCACTGTGGGTCCACCATTAATTACAAGCAATGATGGCATTTCTGCTATATTTTTCCAGTATTTCTTTTCATGCATATATTTCCCATAAATGTACACTATGTGTATGGCTGAAAGTACAATTACATCCTCCTTTTTTCAATTAACATAACAGGCATCTTTAAAACTATCTCCTTTATAATGTATCCAAGACATTCTGCCATCTGATACACCAGCATTCAATTAATTGTTCTTCTACTGAGCCTTGAGGGTTCTGCAAATTCCAAAATCTAGAATAACCATGAAGTACACATCACTGTACAGAGCTTTTGACAGTCACAATAAATTTCTCTGTGCAGAATCCCACAAATGGAATCACAGGGTCAAGTATTAGCACCATTTTGAAGTCCCTTGATAACCAAATTGCTTTCTGGAAGAACCACCCAGCAATGCATTCAATCTTCCTTTATCCGACTCTCTACACAGTTAAAACCCTTTGATGATTTGATAGGAGAAAATGGCATCTACTTGTAAAAATATGTCTTCAAGGAAAATCTTACAGACATTAAAGCATTTTAAAGTAGAGATAATAGTATGACTCTAACATTACCTAGTTTAAAACTGGCCACTGCTCTTATCTACTCCCTTCAATGCATTCTGGAGCATTTTAGAGCAAATGGACCATCTTACCTGCAAATACCTCAACGTGCATCTATAATGTCAGGGAGGGAGAGACAAATAAGTAGGCAAATAGGCACACAGAGAGAGGGGGAAACGGATGCACATGTCTGCCTGTCTCTCTCTCTTTTTTTTTATTTTGAAAAGAACAAAACCAAATGACAAAGAAAACAAAACAAGGTCATTCAAAACAAAAGGTTGGACATAGCACATGATTAAAACCATAATATATGGTGATCTACAATGGTTACTATGATGTCTCTTGTTATCTTCAATAGAATTGTCTATATCACCAGGCATAGTAAAATTGAATATAGCAGTACAGAACAATATCAATAAAAACAAAATATTGGGACATTATAGGACTTCAAAAGCAGGTAACAGTTAAACCAGAATCCTAGTGAATCTTATCATCTTTGGAGCAGTTGCCTGTATTCTCAGACTTTATACTATCAAACATAACAGATCCTAATAAAATCAGTTAAGACAAGACAGCAATCTAACAAACCAGATTCAAATAAGATTAGTCATAATAAGATAGTGTAAGTAATACAGGGCTTCAGATTAAGTTAACAGGAAATTAAGGATGGTTACCGTAGTATATCCTGCTATTTTTGAAATAGTCTGTGCCCTCAAATCTAGTACAAGTAGACAGACCAGAACAGAATATAACCAAACTAAACAGAGAGATGAGAACAATGTGGGTTTTAAACCATGATACACTATTAACAATGTCCTCTGCCTTCCTTTTTTAGACAATTCCTCCCCTTTCACTTTCACAGGGTACATTGTACAATTTGCGAGCCACTAACTCCTTTAGTTTTTAGATTAGGGTGGCAACCTGCAATCTAACCTAAGTGGTTCTGAACCTTTTCACCCCTGAGCCTGATCTTAAGTTGTATTCCTTTACCTACAAAAGCCCCATGGTTTCCCCTCCTTATAGCTGAGTAGTTCTCCACTGCATAAAAGTATCATGTCTTTCCAACCTATCTGCAGCTGCTGGACAAGCTACCCCTATTTCTCTCTGGTGTCACATAGAGCATTATTTTCTTATGGACTTTCAGTCCATAAACCCTCTTTCAGGTTGATTATATTTTCTATACAGAGCATCTCGATGGATCCTATCTTCTGATCTACTCTGCCTGTGTTTCTTTTTGTTAGTGTATCAAGGCCATCTATGTTATAGATTATAGCCAACCTTCTCTACCTCATCTCTGCTATGCTATTTTTCTGCCATTAGTTATCGACTTTTCCCCTTCATTTCACTGTCTGCCCCATTCATTGAGGCCTCTCTGCTACTATCCGTGAAACCCTAGTGTTTTTTTTCTCTCTCTCTAAAATGTCCTTCAGTATTTTTTGTAGTGTTGGGTTAGTGGTCATGAACTCCCCCAGTTCTTCTTTGTCATAGAAGCATTTTGTTTCTCCATTAATTCTGAGTGATAGTTTTGCAGGGTACATCATTCTGGATTGGAGGTTGTTTTCTTTCAGGGCTTGGAATACTTCACTCCAAGCTCTTCTTGATTTGATGGTTTGTGTCAAGAAGTCTGTCATGATTTTGATGGGTTTTCCTTTATAGGTGATCTATTTCTTTTCTCTGACAGCTTTTAATATTCTATTCTTGTGATGAATTTCTGGGATCTTGATTTTTATATGTCTGAGTGTAGATCTGTTTTGGTCGTAGCTGGCTGGAATTCTGTATGCCTCATATATCTGAATATCAGTTCCTTTTCCTATGCTTGAGAAGTTTTCCTTATTTATTTCTGTGAATAGCCTTTGTATTTCATTTGTGTTTACCCGTGCTTCTTCACTCACATTTTTTATTCTTAAGTTATATATCCTCTTGTTGTCTTCTAGACTTTGTGTTGTTACTCTCTGTTTCCTTGTTATTTTTAAGAGATATTTCCTTTCACAATCACACATTGCAAACCTGTCTTCAAGTTTTGATAGTCTGTCCTTAGTTTCTTTCAAGCAGTTTTGCCAGATTTCAATGGAGACTTTAATTTCCTGGTAATCTCTTTGAATCTGTTTCATGCATTATAGATTTTTTTTAATATTCTTCATCAAAGCTTTCCCTCCTTTTTCTGTGCTCCTCCATTCTTCTTGTCTTCTTGTGTCTTCTTGAGAGGTGCTTAGCATTTCTTTTATAATCTTCTTATATCTTGCTTTACTTATATTAGTATTTCAGTTTTGAGTTCTTCTACAATGTCACGAAGATATTTCTTTATGTCAGCTGATGCTGCTTCTGATACTGCAGGTTTGCTGCCCTCAATCTCTTCTGTGTGTACTTCTCTTGGATCCACATTGTTTGGGTTGGTGGCTGGAGGCTTTTTCTTATTTCTTTCTCTTGTCATGTTTCTGGTTTCTTCCAGACAGATGTATAGTGGAGGTCCTCAGCCCTTTCTGTATTGGTTACGATTACTCTCATGTGCTGACTTGGGGTTGCTGCCCTCTCCAGTTTGCTGTTGATCAGTGAAGTACAAGCAGGGGCAGTGCAGGCTGGCCCCTCCCCTCCGAGCCAGTCAACTACTGCAGGTCTTCACCACATTAGTGTGTGTCACACGGACAGAACCAGTTCAGGACAGCTTCAGGGGCAACCTCATCCCTGGCTATTGGGTTCTGCACAGGGGCAGGACCCAGTCCAAGCAGATCTCACCAATCTGCTTCAGGAATGGCCAACTGAAGCCGCTATGGTTCTGGGTTCAGGCCCATCCTGCCTAATTCCAAGATGTGGCCCAGCTGGTCACCACCTCCCTCGGGAGGACCAAATTCCGAGCACTCATCATGGGCCAGTGCAGATCTCCACACCAGCTCCATTCTCCATTGTGACACATCCTCCTGCCAAGGTCCTCGGGCTCGCCAACCCCCGACTTCAGCACAACTGCAAGTCGTCAGACTCCAGGGCGCCTGGCACAGTGTGGGACTGGCTCTGGTGAGGGTGCATCTGGCTCCAGCCTTCAGTCCATGTTTTTCTTTTCTTTTTCTTTTTCTTTATTTTCTTCCTGGGTTGTGAGGATCCTTCTCCCTTCATCTGATCTTGTCCATCGTGTTAAATTCCAGAGTCTGAGCTGTTCTCTCAGACAGGCCCTCCACCCTGCTATTTATCAATCCACCATCTTCCCAGCTGAGCCTCTGCCTGTCTCTTAATCTATTTATATCTACCTAACCTTGCTGCTAAGGGGCATCAGAACACATCTCCTCCAGATGTGCTGCTCCAGCATACTAACTATTCTAAGTTATGGGCACTTCAAAAATAAGTACAAGTAGGTATGAGATCAGGCCCACCTTTGTGCTGCATCTTAAGAGCAGCAGGCAAAACTGTCATGTGCAATTCAGCCTTGCTGTGATAGCAGGAAAGTATTCTCAGTCACCAAGCTTGGAAGGCTGAGACCATGAGAATTCTGTCCAAATAGACTTTG
Source organism: Hydrochoerus hydrochaeris (assembly GCA_004027455.1). Classification (NCBI taxonomy): domain Eukaryota; kingdom Metazoa; phylum Chordata; class Mammalia; order Rodentia; family Hydrochaeridae; genus Hydrochoerus; species Hydrochoerus hydrochaeris. Next base: position 12,573 of record PVLA01014568.1, on the reverse strand, counting down.
TTAAAATAATTCTCACCTTTCCTTAGTGACCCCATATCACTTAGTTGCTTTTCAACACCTTGCTATTCTCTGTCCAGTTTGCTGTGTTCAATGTCAGTTGCTTCTTCAAGCCTTCATTTCCCTGTGCTGGCTCCCACCATACAGAAGGCTTATACCAAATTTGTATGCTTTTCTGATACTCTATCATATGTCAACTCAATTCTCAGGCTCAGTGCAGGACCCTAAGAGAACAGAGGTTGGCTTAGCATGGTGGCACATACCTGGAGTAACCCAAGCACTCTGGGAGGCTGAGTCAGGATTACTGCAAGTATAAGCCCAGCCTGGGACACTCAGGAAGACCCTGTCTCACAAGAAAGACAGGGGAGAGGAAAGGAGGAGAGGAGAGGGAAAAAAGAAAAAAGAAAAGAAGAAGACAGGGAGTGTAGCTCAGTGTGAAAGCCCTGGGTTTAATCCCTGGTACTGGCGGTGGATAAAAGCCAAAACAAATGAAACAGCCATGTTACAGGTTGAGGAAAACAAAATGCTGTCATTACCCTGAGACAGACACACACATTTTAACCTCCAAACTCATGATTATGTTTAGTTCCATGCAGGGGTGGTAAACGAAACAAAGGTTTCTCATCAGGCAACCTTGACATCAGGAGGTGAACAACAAGGGCTTTAAAACCGGAAGAGGAGGCTGAAGAGGTGTCAGGTGGTGAGAGGAAGGAGCCAGAGAAAGAGCACTAGTCAGCTGTGAGGCAGAGCAAAGGACCCCAGGCACCCCCAGAAGTGGGAGATGCAAGGAAGAGGGTCCTCTAGAGTTGACAACATGATGTCCACCTGTAGAGATCACTTCAGACCTGAACTTCTGGAGCCAGAAGCCTCTGAGTGTGTAGCCATTTATTACAAGTGGATGGGAGACTAGACACCTCCCCTGGCCCTGCCCTTAACACCCGAGTAACTTGTGTGGGACAATGCAGTGGCCTGTGCTGGGCAAACTGCAGGAACTTTCCTGGGTACTCTATTTGTGGTTTGCTGCCACACTACTTAGTAGCTAAGGAATCTCAGGATAGGACTTTGTTTCTGCACAGGCCAATGGGCAGCCGTCCTCCTAAGTACTGTTCAGGACCTTCTTCTCATTCTGGGAGGCCCACCCCAGAGCCACCTGCACCCTAACAGTCCCAGGATCACTCATGGTCAGAAGCTGCACCATCAGAAGTAGCAACGACGACACTGCCCATGCCGCAGAGCCACCTAAGGAAGAAAACTGTCCCTGTAGGTTGATTGAAATGCCATGCTATTAGTGAAGCTCTCACCTGTTTATTTCCCAAACGGCCTCAGAAAAAGAAAAGACACACTAAGGATTTAGCACCTGCATACAAGATTAGGGTCCCTGGCCAACGGCAACTTCCCGCTGCCCCACCGGGGCAACTTTAATCACAGTGAAATATGATCTAGTGAAAAATATGATGAATGTTTAAGTTAAAATTTTTAAAAGATCTATTACAGTAAAAGACACATTGCCAATAATCCCCTGAGAACTCTCCCTCTCACTTCAGCCGTACTGGCCCCACGGTCCCTGCCACTTTCTGAAGCAGCGCTGGACGTCCTCTCGCATGAGCGTCTTAGTGGCACCATCAGGGTTGCCTCAATGCCCTAAATCAACTCAAAACATTTACCTTCCAGGGTCATTTTAACTTTGAGGAAGAGCCAGAGGTCACACTGCACCAGATCCAGGGAGTAAGACGGGTGAGGACAAACCACCTTGGCAGAAATTGCTGTTCAAGCTTTAAAATGACTCGAGACATCAAGGCAGCCATGACAGTGCAACTAAAGACACTCTTGAAAGAGGCCCTCAGAGCTGCTGCAGAAAACAGCAAGAAAAACAAGGTAATGCTCTTGAAGCAAGGAGGGTGTCTTGAGGGGGAATAAGGTCAGTGTGTCTTACTTTACTGTGATAAGTTTTTAAAAACATAAACACCCACCATATTTTGATGACACTTCACACACACACAGGAGGTCCCTGACTTTCAAACAGCCAAGTTGGGAACTTTTACAGATGTACAGTGTAAGACTCTCTTTGTTGGCTCACGAAGGCATCTGACTTAGGAACAAATCTGGCTTTGGAACAATTTGCCCAGAACAGAACTCATTCATAAACTGGGGACTTATGGTATTTGTTCCTCCCCCAAAAAGTACCTGAAGACACCAAAAGACAGAATAAGACACTCTGAGCTACAGGCTTTGGGGTCTGATTCTTAAACTGCTTTACTGTTTCAAAAACTTGCAGAGCTGGCAGCGTTCACACACTGTGGTCCCAAGGAAATTGCTATTTTCTTTTCTTTTTTTTTTCCCCAGGCACAAACATGTCATCCTGTCCTTGAGCTTCGAAGACAAACATATTTGCTCAACCCAGGTTTGTGCATATGCAAACTGTACAAGGGCCGTTCCTCTTGCCAAAGGCTGAATTCACACAGGAGTGTGAGCCCATCTCAGCATGCAGGCTCATAAGTGTCGACCCTTAAACTGATGATTAAACTCTCCCACAATAAGATCCTTCCATGGGAAACAGCACAGCGTAAATTGTCCAAGAGCTGATTAATACTTTGATCAGCTACTGATGAGAGAGAGAGAGAGAGAGAGAGAAAACGTCACTGATGTCTTTTCTCTTTTGGTTCATATAAAAATCTATCAAGTTCTCACTGAATGCTGAAAGGTGTCAGATTAAAATTAGGACAGGATTTGGTGCACAGGGCAGTAAACAGTCTCTGACTGTGGAGCAGGACTCACTAATCAACATGATAATTAACCTTTAGAATCGCAGCCTTTCTTACATATAAATCTGGCATCTTCAAGTTGCTGGGGTAAGCAGAGTAAAACCACAAAAACTAATTCAGAATTAGTGAGGCTGGAATTTTCCTCATCCGAAGTCAACTTTCATGGACAGATAATTCGGTGAGGCTCCATGCTGTGCCCGGGGATCACGTCTACAGCCTGTCTGACTAAGAGCCTGAACAATGAAAATCTGAAGAAAATATCTCCAGAGGATCTTCACTGTCTAAATTGTAGTTGGAGGTTAATCAAGGGTACAAATCAATAAAAAAATAAATAAAGTTTAAAGCAGTGTCTCGGTTACTTTTTTCTTGTTGCTGAGACAAAATACTCAATGCCCAAAGTGAAAGAAGGAAAGGTTTATTTAGCTCACTGTTTGTGGAGGTTTCAGTCCATAATCAGCTGGCTGCGAGGCAGGGTGGTGTGGCGCTGGGGCAGCACTTCAGGGCAGCAGCCAGAGCAAAAAGGGGGGAAGAGAAAGCCTCTCTTCTTTCCTTTTCTTATTATACACAGGCCACATACACACACACACACACACACACACACCCAGGGCAGCTGTAGCACTCACATCACCTCTATGCCCGCCCCCCTTGTGCAGGATGAGGATATTTACAAAGTAAGAACCCTGGCTTCCTGCTGAGTCTCTCAGTTAAACTTCTAAACTCCTCAAATTGACACAATGTATCAACCGTAACAAGCAATGTGAAAAACTACTTCAAAAAAATAAACAAATAAGGGTATAAGCAACCACTGTATATGAGCAAGACATAGGTAAAACTCACAACCACTGAGCCTCTGGCTGTTGGGAACAGAAGCAGGTCATAAGTTACACAGGCTCTGTGGTTTGCACCTGTCCACAGCACATTTGTCCTCCTAAGGTTTGTGACTAAGTCAGACTGGCGCCCCCTCTCCTGGCGCTGCGCTGCTGCTTTAGGGAGACAGATGCAGCCTGGGGTCTCACCACAGCTGCTCACTCCCAAGTCTATTCACTGGCCACCCCGAGTCGGCTCAGAAACAGAAAGGGGACGGGAGAGCCCGTCCCCACTCAGCCTCTGCAAACTCTCCCTGAATTCCTCCTGAGCACCCAGCCCTCTTCCCGGCAGGCGACGTGAGCTCCTTACGCATGGCCGCGTGGGCCTGAGTCACCCGGCTCGGCTTCCAATCTCGGCCTCACCCCTGGGGAACTGGTGAGCTCGGGGGAGGCACTAACATCCCCAAGCCTCACCCCGCTGCAGGTTAGTGAGACTGTCACCACCCACCCAAATGAGCATCATTCAGAGGGTTACTAACAATGCTCCGATGAATGGGCCGTTTTAATAGCTGGACACACTTTATGCTTTTAACCCTCAGTGAACTTTACAAGGAAGGCGATTTACTTGTTTTTCACAGTTGAAGAAACTAAGCATGAAAAAATGAAAGCTCAAAGCCAGGTAGCTGTTAAGCGGCAGGGGTGGCGTCTGCTCCTGTGACTCGAGGCACCAGCGTTCTTGCTCTACCCTCTGCCCCATTGCATCACAAGGGCAGGGGCAAAACACAGACTGGACAGGGCTGCTTCCCACTGTCGAGCTGTCATTGCATCTGCCGTAGATGTCATTAGTAACGTCCTTCATGGTAAAGAAGACGGAGAACAAACACGTGGATGGGTGGGTGGAGGATGGAAGGATGGGAGGAGGGAAGAAGGCTGGCTGAGTAGATGACAGGTGGCACGAATGGGCAGAAGGAATGGAAGAAGGGAGGGAGGGAGGGAGGGAGGGAGGGAGGGAAAGGTGGGCGGTGGTACAAGGCGGGGGTGAGTGGAGGGATAGGCCCACGCTTGAGTAGATAACCAGACTTTGAAAGACGATTCAGTGAGTGTCCTATGAAAGAAACTCAGGGATGGAAAACCGAAAGATGGTTTGAGAAACAAAAACCTAGGACATCAGCCAAGTCGCCTTCCCCACCAGGACTCGGGTTCCCTCAGGTTCTTCCCTGCCCTCGCTTTGCACACCATGGCAATGAGGGGAAGCTGTCTGTCCAGGGAGGCAGTCCCTTGTGGGTGACAGGCTCAGGTAGTTAGGAAGGTGCTCTTCAGAACGAGCTGCCACCTGCCTCCCTAGAGTTCCCATGGTGGCACCAGGTTTCACTGTCTTTACTTGCTAACTATGACCACAAGAACAGAAAGTACTGCAATCCAGACTGCGCGCCCTTGAGGGGACAACAGGGAGCCTCAGACGCCAAGGAAGCTGAGAGGGAACAGCTCCGCGAGGCCCAGAGGATTCACCGAGAAGACGCCTCTGGCTGGTGTGGGAAGAACGACCTGGAGGGTCAGAGCCAGGCTGGGGTCAGTGCCACAGGTCCAGAAGGACATGCGATGGGGCTCCCTGCAAGCACCAGAGAAGGAGTGAGGACAGCCTGGGCGGATGACATCGCCATCCAGCGAGCTGCCCGTCTGCTGCGCCTCTGAAGTTGTTGGCTGAGCGCCGCCCCCACCCCTGGCTGCAGCAGCCACCACGGCCCAGGGCCACTGAGCTAGGGGCTGGGATTTACTTGGGTTCCTCACGTCCCATGGTGCCCGGAGCTGGGCTGGTCTCATGGATTCCCATGGGGGAATCTCGGCACACAGGCCCGACTTGGAGGGCAGCATGTGAAGAGCGAGGTATGACGCCTTCCCCACCCCGGGCAGCCCAGACGCTGTGGCTGCTGGAGGAAGCCACGCTGGGGCCATGTCGGACATCGAGTGGCCTGTGAGTGAGCAGGAGTGGCAGCCTGGGGACAGGGTGAGAAACGTGTTGAATTTCTTAGGTCTGTAAGTCAAGGAAATTCATTCTGGATCTCAATTCTTCTCAGTTAGTGAAGGAACTGAAGGGAGCCCATGTCACTCCTGGTTATTTTGGGGACCAGGAGGTTTTACATAACCTCTGCACAGAATGAGGAAGCCTTGAGGTGAGAGACGTGGCTTTGAGCCCTGGGCAGCCATGGCTTCAAGGACAGGGGACCTCTCCTCTACGCCACCATCAGAACAGAATCTGCAGGACATCCCAGGAGCAATTTTATGACACATCTCACTAAGCCACCAACCACAGGCACCTTCTTTCACTCTTCCCATTCCTCCTTCTCTTCCTCAATCTCTCTAGACTTCATGGTCACTTGCCTGAGATTTCAGGGCTTAACCCCTGGCACCTCTAGACATGGCCCCATGAGGAGAGACAGCCTTGCAGACGCGCTGATGTGAAGGACACGGGGTATTATGATAGGTTCTCCAGGGAGCCCCAAACCCACTCACCATGTCTACCCAGGGAGGGAGACCAGAGACACACAGAGATGGAGGACACGAGAGGTGGACACTGGACTGACTGGCCACTCATCTGACCACTCCAGCCACCAGAAGCCAGAAGAGACCAGGAACACTCATCCCTGGGGCCTCCGGAGAGAATGCAGCCCTGCTCACACCTCGACCTCAGCCCCGTGAACCGACTCAGGACTGGGAAAGAGGAAGCTTGTGGCGTTTTAAGCCACTAAAGTCACAGTCATGTGACACAACAGCTGAAGGACACCCCCTGTCCTTCTCCCCCACCTGCAAAGGCCATCAATGTACATAGTGCTGGGCTGATCTCGGGTCTAACCTGACCCTGTGGTGAGGCGGGCACTGTCTCCCCAGTGTCACAGAAACCTGAGAGGCAGTACTGGGACTCGAGCTCTGCCATCCAGATGCTGGGGCTGAGTTCCTGCCCTTGAACCCCACCCCCAGTCCAGCCCTGGCCACAAAGGAGAAAGCGTCTCATCCAGCCGCAGAACCCCAGCTGCACATGGACCCAGTGCAGCCACAGTTCCTATGTGCTTCTCTAGGGGACAGAAGGAGCCCCTGGACTGAGCCTTGCTTTCCTCCCTCTCCTGTCTCTGCCCTGGTGTCCTCACCTTGTCCTTCACCCAGAAGCACCAGGCAAGTGAACCCCATGTGTCCCCGAGGCCACATACCTGCCTGTACCAGCCGGCCACCTGCCTTCCCAGCACGATGGATGCCAGCTCTGCTCCTATCTGTCATATCCTTCAACAGAATCTCACTTGGCAAGGGCGTCCCAGCCACAGCCAGGCATCCCCAGGGACCTCTGGGTAGCCTCTGAAGCCACATCACATCCAGGAGATGCTGTGCTGTCTTCTGGCGTGAGTGACACCGGTCCTTCTGCACCCTCTGCCTGGTAAGGTCAGAGACTCTAAGTGAACTGCAAAGACTTTCTGAGAAGCCCATCATTTTCTGGTGACATCAGTCACACACGACTCTGTGTGCCTGGCACTGGCTGAGGCCCTGGGGACAAATGAGCAGCAGGACAGAGAGTTCCTGCCCACCTAGAACTGCCTGCTGTTTCAGGTCACATGGAGACAAAGACATTAACGTCACACAAGTAAGAGCCTTGAGTGTCGGGAAAACCCCCCCGAGGTGTAGGACACTCCCTGCTGTGCCCAGCACCTGCCAGCCTGGCTGCTCCTCTCTTTGTCCCTCAAATGCTCACAGCCCTCCTGGCCCCTGAGAAAGGACAGCAGTGAATGAACCCAGGGCCTTCACGCTGGGCTACACCCTCAGCCCTTTTTACTTCTTGTGGTTCTTAGATTTTGAGACAAGGTCTCCTTAAGTCACTGGCCTTGAACTGAAGATCCCTCTGCCTCAGCCTCCCGAGCGCTGGGGCTACAGGCGCTGCTCTTTAATGGTGCCCTTTGCTTCTTTACACCTCCACACGCCGCGGGTGTGCACAGCTATCACGGCATGCGGTGTGGGTTCTGTGCTTGTGCGCTTTCTACAGGGACAGAACTGAGGCTCCTGTTCCCCACGAGCTGGCCAGGACCACCGCGGGGCTGGGCACTAATGAGGCTTGGCAAGAGTCCGCAGAGATGATCAGTGCGTTGCTGCTTTAAAACTGCTGCCCGCTGAGCAAACAACCCAGAGAAGGAACCAACAAAGGGAGCTCAGATAAGCCACTGGGTTTTATCAGGCTTCGGGATCTGGGGCGGGAGGGACTGATCACCTCTCTGCAGAAGTTTGCAAAGAATAAAAGCGCCATCTGCCCCTCCTCCCTGAACGTGATCACTGTGTACTGCAAATGTGTACTAATAAAATAAAAACTTTTAAGAGAGACGGGAGTTGTAAAAAAAAAAAAAGCCATGCAGTTGGCACATGAAGAGCTGCTTGAAACATAGTTAAAAATCCAGCTCTACAAATGCTGCACATTTTCCTTCGAGGAAAGAGTTCAGCAAGGGTTGGGGATGCGGGAGCATCACGGCGTGATCGGCTTCTTTCTAGTCACAAAAGAAACACATGGGGTTTGGGCTGCTTTTGGTTCTTGTTTCCTTTGCCTTCCTCAAAAATCTAAGCTGCACCTTTTTAAAAGGTTCTTCTCTCAGCAGAATAACGGAGTAGTAAGGGCTCAGTCCCTCACCTCCTGTGTGGCCGCAGGCGACACCAGCAAGCACACGGCACCTCAGCAGCCAGGTCTAAAAACGCAGCTGCTGTGGGAAACTAATGAAAATCACAGGCATGAGGCACCTGGCCACGGTCAGCCCAGAGCCCAGCCAGCGCCCAGCAGGAGCTACGCTTCTGCAAGCTTCCAGACCCTGCCAGCCCCGCCTGGCTCTGCCTCCCTCCTGGTCCCAGCATCTGTTGGGTCCCAGCCCCCTCCATTGTAACAATAGTCAAGGAGTCAGATAAAAATCACAGCAAATATTCTTCCTCCCAATCTTCTCTGTAAGAGGCAGCCTATGAATAAATGAGGTGGAAACCAAATCACCAAGCTGTCCAAGGAAATGCCCATGAAAACTAAATCCAAAGAGAGAACAAAGGTAGGGCTCCGGGCTCTGAGGTCGCCTGATGGAGCATTTACAATCCCAATCAAACCTCGAGCAGGAATTACAAAGAGGATAAATGATGTGCTGAAGAAAAAGGCTATTTTTAGAGGGGAGAATATCAGGGATTTTGGTGCATACTGGAGCCCCTCACATTCTGAGGGATATTTTCTTTCTGGTTGCTGCTAAGCCCAACTATAAGTCAAGATAGAAAGATTAAAAGTAATTCACAATGTTATGATTAAAGGAAAGAAAAGACCAGGTCCCTGCAGCCAACATCCAACCATGGTGTCTGGCATGGAATTCGATGCATATCGAATGTTGGCGTGGGGTGATGGGTGGGGAGGGGGTTAGGGAGCTGGAGAAAAGAAGGAATAAATTTAGCTCTCAAGCTGAACACTCCCAGGCCATGCCTGATAATCAGTGTTACACACTCTCCAGGCAAAATAAGATCTGCTCCCAAGGGGACATAGACACAAAGCCCCGGAGCCACTGTGTGATATTAACGGGACCCTCGTGAATGTCAGCCTCCCTATTCCAGTGACGCATCACGGTCAGCAAACGTCAGACCCTGCTGAAAATTTCATGTAGCACAGGAATAAAGGAGACCTGGCTTCTTGTACCCCACCACTTTTTAAATCAAAAATAAACGTGGGAGGGTTAAGACTTTCCTTTGAAAGCACCGCTTAATCTGCCTGGAAGTTTACAGAGTGCTATGCATTTGCAAATTAAATATTCTGGTTCTTATTACACAATCAAATCCATTTCGCTCTACCTTTCCGCGAGGGGTTCAAGGTGGGGCAACTTATGCCTGGGAAACACTGCTAACTACTCGCTCTGAGCACACACTACCCCAAGAGACTTTTATGAACCTCTGCCAGGAACTTTCCTCCCTCGCACTGAGGAAAGAGGCATGGTGGCAAATTTTAAATCATCATCCTTGGCATTCTGATCAAGAAGTGAAGGGAAGAAGGGCATGGAACAGCTGTGCGAAGCTGAAATACCCAAGCCATGCAGCCCTGTGAGTCAGACGTGGATAAGCCAGGCACGACTCCCTCCATGCCGCAAGGTCAGTTCTGCCCTCAGCAGGCTCAGGCCTAGGTCTCAAAGGCCCGGGGCAAGGGACAAGCACCCTTCTCCACAGAAGGAGAGCCCTTCCTGATGGGGCACTGGTCAGCTCACTAAGGGGCATGAGACAGACACAGCAGGGCTTTTCCTCCCAGCTAGCAAGAGGGCGCCACTAGAAGGAAGAGGCAGAGCTGCCCAGGCTCCACCCTCTTTATCGCAGGAGACCATTTCCCAGGTCCAGGCCGACAGGATCAGGGAGCTGCTCAGTTTTGCCTCTCAGCCCTCCTACTTTCAGTGCTGTTTTCTTTTTTAACAGTCTTTATTAGCATACGTCTGCTATACACAGTGATTACAGGCTCTGCGGGAGCGGGGCTGTTTCAGTGGCCTCAGGAAGACTAAAGGGAGCGAAGCATCATTCGAACACTTCTCTGCAGTGTGTGCTCGTGTGACCCAGGCTCAGGGGCAGCTGTCCCCCTAAGGGTGCTTTTGCAGTGACTGCCTTCCATGTCATTATCAGGAAAGACAAGCACAGCACCCCAAGGAGGCAGCTATGGACTCACCGTCCAAGAGATGAGCTCACTGAGGCTCACGGGGTCTTGTTAAATCCAACGCGTCCAGACCTAATTAGGAGAAAGGTGCTTTGCACTCACCAGATGCATAATGATGGGTAAACCTCTTAGCCCTAATGGAATCACAAACTATTTGACTGCCAAACTCCAAAATCAAGATGCCCTCCCAAGGGGACCCAACTAAGTAGAGTCTGAAAGCAACTATACGTTTTTAAATGTGACACCAATATGCAGCATTATATTTAAAAAATAAGGCACTGTTGGCTATCAGCATCACGACAATTCTGAGGTCACAGAAATTACTCCCCAGTGGGCAGTGGAGAAGCTAAGCATCTTGACCTAGAATCGGAAAAGTTTCCTGTAAATGGGATCCAAATTCAAGTGTTCTCATGTGGCTCTGTTATCAACAATTGAGTCTAACAAGAAATCAAGGAAAGTAAACAACAAAAGAAACAATTACGGGGCCAGAGATATAGCTCAGTGGCGTAAGCACCCACCTGGCAGGTGCAAGGTCGTGAGTTCATCCCCAGTACCAAAAAGCAAAAATCAGTTATGATCAAATAAGAACCTGATTTAGATGACGTGAAGTCCAACTTGGAAGAACCTTAACTTTTTATTGGATCAACTGTACCTCTAGCTGCCTGGAAGATGACAGTGTCCCAGTCCTCAGGGTGTCAGCTCATGTCTCATACACGATGTCTAGCACACAATCAAAAATACTCAGGCATATGAGGAGAAAAGAAAGTGCACTAATAACTAAGAGATACAGAAGGCAACAGACAGAAAGGAGGACCGGATAACAACATTTTTAAAGACTTTAAAATCATTATGCTTAATAAGTTTGCTGAAACAAAAGCTAAAAGAATCACAACAGACAACTGGAAACTGCAAAAAGGATACATATGAAGCAATCACCTGCAAATATTTGTCAAAAGGAAAGAAGGGAAGGCCAGATAGAGATCCCTTATCCAGTGATGGTAAGTTAGTAAGTCAGACTCATGTGCCTGGCCGGAAAAATCTTGGATTGCATAGCATCCTGAGAGCCTGGACTCTGCAGCTACTCTGCCTGGTTTGAGACCCAAACCGGCATTCACTACCCTGTGCCCTTGAACAAATCTGTTCATCTCTTCCAAGTCCTCATCTTGTAAGATATAAAAACAACACCTACTTCATAGGATTACTGAGTGGATTCTGTCAGTTCCTAAATCACTGTCTGGCATGAAATTCTACTTACATATGCAATACAACATCACTCTCCATTAAATAAACAGAAAAACATAAACTCAGTCCAGCAAACTATCAAACACGGTCTCTCCTGTCTTTGGAGCTGCCCCTCTTGTTTTTCTAGACTCCAGACCTCAGCCCACACATCAGTGACATTTGGCCACTGACATTTCATCAACTATGTCTAGCTTGTTCTCATCGTTCCCTCGACCCTTTCCTCCCTCCCTGAGAAGTCTTTCTGCATTTAATCCACTCAGAAAGCTTTTCTTCCACCAATGAGGCTTAGTCATAACACCGGCTCCTCTAGGAAACACCTCTGTGACCCCCAGAAGGGACGACTTTCTTTTACGCACTCAGCCAGTTCTCACCTTCCCCTTAGCAAACTGTGTGGTCGCACCTGCTCCACAGCCATCTCCCCACACACGGAGCTGCCCCACAGCAAGCACAGTGTTCAGCGCACAGCAGTGGTGGATTAGAACTACTGAGTGAGTGAATGAGTGATATGCAAAGTGAAGCCGCGAAGCACGCGCACCACCTCCATCAAAGTACAATGGAATGGAAAAATCTTACTCCTCCAAAGCCTGCAGCATAGTCCTGGGGTCCTCCGAAGTGAGAATGGCGATCATTTGGTCATTGAGGGAGAGATCCTCACTGATACCATCCAATGAGGTGAGTGGGGAGGGCTCCAGCTTGCTCTCAGGATACAGCGTCTAGAGGAGAATGTCAGAAACAGCAACTGAGCAGGCCTTCTTGGGATGCCGCGTGCTGTGACTGAAGGAAAGGCCAGATCTGCGGACAGAGGAGCTGGCCAGCCTGTCACATTGCGGGCTCTTAGGATGCCAGATAGTCACAAAAGCACTGAACTTCCCTGGAGCTATAACTCCAATAACTCTATGGGGATAAAATGAAGCAATGCATGGAGAAGCCTTTTGACCTACGGAAATATTATACCATATCACCATCATCTTCACCACCATCACCACCATCATCATCATCATCACCACCATCATCACCATCATCACCACCATCATCACCACCATCACCATCACCACCACCACCATCACCACCATCACCACCACCACCACCA
>PVLA01014567.1:7530-29853 GCA_004027455.1 Hydrochoerus hydrochaeris | reverse complement strand
CTTAATTTCCTGGACATCTCTTTGAATCTGTTTCATGCATTCTAAATCTTTCTTGTATTGTTCATTCAAGGTTTCCCTCATTTTTCTATGATCCTCTATTTTTATCTATGTCTTCTTCAGATATACTCATCAATTCTTTATTATGCTTTTCATTTCTTCTTTACCTTAGATAATATTTATGATTCAATGTCTTTCATAGTTTCATGAAGTTGTTTCTTTACTTCAGCTGCCATCACTTAAGAAACTTCAGGTGTGTGACTTCCACTCTTTTCCATATTATCTTCTCCTGAACTTGTTCTGCACCAGTGGGAGGCTTTTTTCTTCTATGTCTTTACTTTTTCCTGGGTTCTTCTATACAATTGGGTTGTGGGGTCCCAGGTACCTCCTGTTTTGGCTATGGCTTTTCTGAGGCATCACTGGCTGGTTCTCCTGGCCAGTGCAGGCTACAGGTCCCTGATGGTGGCCAGTGGATAAGCTGGTGTGGGGTTGGCTTCTGATTTTGCTAGCCTGAGCTGTCTACCTGCAGGAAGCTCCCTAGTGGTGGCTTATATGAGTGTGAGGGTGAGGTTGGCTGATGCTTCTCCCAGCCCAAGCTTGTTACTGGCAGGAAGAGTCCCCAGTGGCTGCTGGGTATGCATGTAGGGGAAGAGCTGGCTCCTGCTTCTCTTGACCCATGCTGCTAACTGGTGGAAAGTGTCCCAGAAAGCAACTGGCCCTGGCACTGCTGGCCTTTTTGAACTTACTTAGTGCTTGGGAAGTTGGATTTCTTTCCCTTTGGGAGCCAGGTTTGGAATTGCAGATTACTTTATTCTTTTCTCTATATTATCTTTCTATTTTTACATGATCTTTAGCTTTACTGTTAGTAAGTGATCTTTCCAGCTCTATTCAGTCTTGACATTCTTAGATTTTAATCATGCTGTGATTTTCTATGTCAGTTCCTTCGTCCCTTTTCTTTTCTTGCTTCAATCCAACCAGACTTGTATTTTCCCTATTTATTTGCCAACTCAAGATGTCATAGCAATTTCCAGTTAGCTGTAAGATAAAATCCAAATACACCTTGGCTAGCAGTCTGGCCCAAATCCTACCCTCATTTTCAACTGAGTTTGCACTACTCTAGGGACCCCGTGACTATAGCTACTGTGAGCTGTTCACTCACCATGGTCTGTCTTTTTTCAGTGGATCATTTGCCTACACACATGGCCCAAGTTCCATAATTATGTTCCCTTTCCCTATGCAATTCTTGAGATCTTCTAGAGTACAAAGGAATTCACACCTTTATAACACAAATGCTAATCTGTTGGTTTTAGATTTGAAACATTAAGATTCAAATTCTTCATCATAGGTACAGGCTTCATAAAATAAGCATATTTAAACTATTCATTTCCTCTTTAAATAAGGATGTTAAAACCCAATAAGTGACAGAATGTTTGCCAAGCATGTTCAGGGCCCTTGGTTTGATCCCCAGGTCTACAAATAAAATAATATTGTAAAAAGATAAAAATAAGGATATTAATACCTTATTTAGCATACTTTGTTCATAGGTTATTATGATTGTTACATAAAATATTTATACCAGGTCCTCAATATAATCCTTGGTATACAGCAAGTTTTAAAAATTATTATTACTGTTTCTAGCCTGCATTAATTTTTTTCTGACATAGTACTATTATGACAAGCTTTTATTAGTCCCACTCACATAATGATATTTTCTGCTTCTCATTGTTATTTATGATTATTCTTTCTTTTGACCTAGGTGCTATGTTTCCTAGTGGTTAGGGACCATACTTTGTATTTCTTTATGTTCTCTCACTGTATAGAGAAGTACTTTGTAGCACATTGGTTGTTTACCCTTCTCTATTTGTTAGCTATGTTCATGCCATTATGAATATGTGCTTTTGCTTTATCTCTTGCTTTTATTGCTGACCTAACATTTTTCCATTCTTTTTGTCTTAGTCCTTTTAATTATTTATTCATCAGGTATCTATTAAAAATCTACAGTGTACTAGATATGTAATCTACTCTGGAGATTTATTTTGTAGTCTTTTAGAGAAATAGCTGACATTTGTCAAATATTCACAGAAATATAGTCCCATGAGATAATTTATTATCAAATAATCATTTGATATGATATCTTAAGACATGATATCTTAAGAATAAATAAAATTCAACTGGGTGAAGAGATAATACAGGAACATGATATGGGAGGGAACATGGTAGGTATGATAAAAGGCAGCACTGGGTTCTACAATTAGAGAAGTGGGTTTAAGAGTGGGCCAGGCCAGGAGTGGGGTGATAACATGGACAACTACCTTTTGGACTATCTACTTTACACATATCATAATCTTGCTTTCAAGCATTATAATCTGAAAAACTGCCAAACTCAAATTTTATCATGGAAGTACCTATCTGGAGAATATACTGAAAAGAGCAATTATACATTCTGCTGCATCTAACAATGAGTATAAATAATAGGAACTAAAAGTTCAGTGTAGCCAGATGTCAGAGAGTGGATTAGGATCTTGGGACTAAATGTAATTAGGGAGGTAAAAGGGTTCAGATCACACACATACACACACCACAAATTATATACTAGGTTAGAGAGAGCTATGTCAGGTGAAAGATAGTTTTAAACTAGAGGGTTAACAGGGCCAGATTTTCATTTTGAAGGATGGTCCTTGACTGCCATGTGGAGGATGAGAACTCTCAATCACTTTTGGTCACTCCTTTTTGTGTAAGCTAGAATGTTGTTATGTAGCTAATATTTATTTTAATCTACTTCACAAAACAGTACTTACTTCTATTGAGTTATTCATTATACCAATTAGGATTTGGTGTACTACAAGTAACAAGAGTCCAAAAATGGCTTAGTCAAACATGTTTTCTTTCCCTCTTATATAAGCAACCTTGAAACAAGTTTTCAGAATTTAGAATAGGAGATTAATAGACAGCAAAGAGTTAAGGATCTTCTGTTTTAAAATTTCATTTTACATAGAATAAAATAGAAGAGGACAGAATAAAGCAGATCAGAACAGAAAAATGCAAGCAACACAGCACTTCACAACAAGAAAATTGGATATTAACAGTAGCTACCATAATGTCACTTTCTTTGAAATAGTTGAGCATAGGTTCACACACAATAATATCAAACATACTAAAATAGAATAAAACCATTTAGAGGGTAAAAGTATTACAAGGGATTCTGAACCAAATAACAGAAAATGAACAATGGCTACTATATCTCATTTTCCATAAAAAGTATTTATATTATTACACATATTAAAATCCATAAGACACAACATGACAGAATCAATAGTAATAGAAGAACAAAAGCATGTTAGGACTTCAAAGCAAGATGATATTAAATCAGCAATGGCTGCCATAATGTCTTGTTTTCTTCAAAGTAGCTATTCATACCATCACACGTAATAAGATCAAACAAAATGGAATATAGCCATTCCAATCTGTGAATGAAAACATTATAAGACTTCAGAGCAGCATAATGGGGAACCATTATTACCATAAAATCTTCTGTACATTTACCATTTTTTACACTAGGGAGACTATATGGTATTTACACATGTGAGTTTGGGTTTTTTTGCTTATGAATATGGTCTCAAGTTGCATCCATTTATTTATAAATATCTCAATGTGATCATTGTTTATAGTTGAGTAGTACTCCATTGTATAAAAGTACCACAATTTTTTTATCCATTCCTCAGTCGATGGGCATTTAGGTTGTTTCCAACATCTGGCTATTACACATTGTGCTGCTATAAACATGGGTGCACATATATCACTGTGGTATGATGTTTTCAGTTCTTCTGGGAATATGCCTCAGAATGAAATAGGTGGGTCAAATGGCACTTCCAATCCTCCACAGTGGTTGCACCAGTCTACACTCCCACCAGTAGTGCAGAAGAGTTCCTTTTTCCCCACAGCCTCTTCAGCATTTGTTGTTGGTAGTTTTGTTGATGCTGACCATTCTTTCTGGAGTGAGATGGAATCTCAGTGTGGTTTTAATTTGCATTTCTCTATTGACCAATGATGATGAACATTTTTTCATGTATTTATTTACCATTCTTATTTCTTCATCTGAGAACTGTTCAATCATCTCAGATGCCCATTTTTGGATTGGGTCTTTGAATTTTAGGGGTCTGATTTTTTTAATTCTCTATAAGTTCTAGACCCAAGTACTTTGTCTGAGGGACAATTTACTAAGATTTTTTTTCCCAGTTTGTGGGTTTTCTTTTCACTATGCTGGAGATTTCTTTGGACATGCAGAAACTCTTTAATAAGACATGATCCCAGTTATTGATTCTGGGAAGTATTTCCCATGCAGTTTGGTTCTTGTTCATGAAATCTCTACCTACTTCTATGTCTTCAAGATTTTTACATACTTTGTCTTCCAACAGGTTTAGTGTTTCTGTTTTAATATTTAGATCTTTGATCCATTTAGATTTTAGTTTAGTACATGGTGACAGGCATTGATCAAGTTTTAGTTTTCAGTGTATGGATAGCCAGTTTTTCCAGCACCATTTATTAAAGAGATTATCATTCTTCCAGTGAACAAGTTTGTTCCCTTAATCAAAGATAAGATGGTTGAATGTGTTCATAGTTGTGGTTGTATCTTCTACTTTATTCCATTGATCTTGAGATCTGTTTTTATTCCATTATGATGTTCATTTTATTACAGTAGCTTTGTAGTATAACTTCAAGTCAGGGATTATGATGCCACCTCCCTTGCCTTTGTTGCTTAGAACTGCCTTTGCTATTCTAGCTCTCCCATGGGTCCAGATGAATTTTAGGAGTGATTTCTCTAGATCTATCAGGTATGTTAGTGGTATTTTATTTTCTGGGTTTTTTTGTATTTCTATCCCTTCTGTATTAGAGGGAAAAACAAAACATAGTAAAACAAAGCAAAACAAGTTGCTTTAAAAAAAAACCAAAAAATCATATAAAACCACAGTACAAGGTGATCTACAATGATTACTGTGTTGTCTCTTATTATCTTCAATAGAATTGTCTATATCATCAGGCATAATTGAATATAGTAATATAATTGAATATAGCAGTCCATAACAATATTAGTAAAAATAAGACATTGTAGACAGTATAAAACTTCAAAGGAAGGTAATAATCAAACCATAGTGGATATTAAGTAAACCTTGTCATCTTCAATGCAGTTGCCTATACTCTCAGACTTGATACTATCATACATAACAGCTTTGAATAAAATCTATCAATACAAAACAGAGTTCTAACAAACCAGATTCGATTACAATCAGTCATGGTAAGACAGTGTAGGTTATACAGAGTTTTAGATTAAGTTAATAGGAAATTAAGGATGATTACCATACTATATCCTGTTATTTTTGGGATAACTGTCTGTGCCCTCAAATCTAGTACAGGTAGAATGACTGGAACAGAATATAATACATCTAAACAGAGTAGTGTGAGTAATGTAGGTTTTAAATCCTGGTACACTACTAACAATATAGTGTATCAAGGCCATCCATGTTAGAGATTCTAGCCACCCTTCTCTGCCTTATTTCTGCTGTGCTATTTTTCTGCCTTCATTTGTCTACTTTTTCCTTCATTCTACTGCCTGCCCCACTCATTGAGGCCTCTCTGTCACTGTACCTAAAATCCTGGTATTCTTTTTTTCTCTCTCTAGAATGTCCTTCAGTGTTCTCTGTAGGGTTGAATGGTGGCCAAAAATTCCCTCAGTTCCTCTTTGTCATGGAAGCATCTTGTTTCTCCATTAATTTCTAGTGACAGCTTTGCAGGGTACATCAATCTGGGCTGAAGGTTATTTTCTTTCAGGGCTTTGAATACTTCCCTCCATGTTCTTCTTGATATCATGGTCTGTCTCGAGAAGTCTGCTATGATCTTGATGGGCTTACCTTCATACGTAATCTGTTTCTTTTCTCTGACAGCTTTTAATATTCTGTTTTTATATTGAATTTCTGGTATCTTGATTATTACATGGCTGGGTGTAGCTCTGTTTTGGTTTTAGGTGGCTGGAGTTCTGTATGCCTCACATAACCAAATGTCATTTTCTTTTCCCATGCTTGGGAAGTTTTCCTTAGTTATTTACATGAATAGCATTTATAATTTGCCTGTTTATATTCCCACTTCCTCATTCACATTTTTTATTCTTAAATTATAGATTCTCTTATTGTCTTCTAGCCTTTGAATTGTTACTGCCTTTGTCCTTGTTATTTTTAAAAGATCTTTCCTTTCATGATCACACATTACAAATTTGTCTTCATGTTTAATAGTCTATTCTTAGTTTCTTTTAAGGAGTTTTTCCAGCTTTCAATGGAGTTTTTAATTTCCTGATAACCTCTTTGAATCTGCTTCATGAAATCTATATTTTCTTTATATTCTTTATTGACTGTTTCTCTCCTTTTTTTGTGTCCCTCCCTTATTCCATCTATGTCTCCCTGAGAGATGCTTAGCATTTCTTTTATTACTCTACTCATATCTTACTTTACCTGATTTAATATTTCAGTTTTGGGCTGATCTACAAGGTCCTGAAGATATCTCTTAATGTCTATTAAAGCCGTGTCTGATGTTACATGTTTACTGACCTCAGTCTCCCTTGTTTTTCCCTCTCCTGGATCAGAGCTCTCAGGATTCTGGGATGGGGGCCTCCTCTTGCCTCTCTCTCCTGTCATGGTCCTGGCCTCCTCCACAAAGGTGTACAGTGGAGGTCCCATCCCCCTTCCCTGTCAGCCACGGTTCCTCCAAAGCATGCTGGTGAGGGACCTCCACCCTCTCCTGCATGCTCTTTTCACTGAGGTATAAGCAGGGGCTACATATGCCAGATCCTCCCCACTGGGCCAGTCAAAATTCAGGGGCCTTCATCAGGTTAGTGTGTGCTAAGTGCAGGGAATCAATTTGAGATGGCTCATTGGGTCCCAGCCAGGGGTGCAGCCCAGTCCAAGCAAATCCCACAAATCTGTACTGGGGAGGGAGCAACCAACTGAAGTCACTGTCAAGCTCCCAGTTCAGGCTCCTCCTGCCTGAATCCAACATGTCCCCCATTTGGTTGCACACTTCCTGTGGGGTGGTCTCATTCCCAGCACTGACCATGGATTAATAAAGGTCCCTTCACCAGCTGTACTCTCCCTTGGGCTCACCAACCCTTGACTTCAGGGTGGCTGTGGCTCCTGTGTGTGGTGGTGAGAATGAGTTTAGGCAGCTCTGCTGGCTGGAGTAAACTTGGCGGGTAGAAGGGAAAAATGCTGTGTCCTGTAATTTTAGTTGTTCCAATTGAAGCCTCAAGACTGTGTATTTGATGAGCTTTTTTACATTTTAATTTCTTCCTGTGTTGAAAGGGTCCATCTCCCTCTGTCTGGTTCTCTCCAGGATGTTTTATTCTGGCATATGAGTTGTTTCTCCTGGGAGGCTTAATATTTTGCTGCTCACTAATTGGTCATCTTTAGCTCCTCTCTGTTAGTGGTATTTTCATTGGGATTGCATTGAATCTGTATAACAATTTTGGGACAATGGCCATTTTCACAATATTTATACTTCCTATTCATGAAAAAATGTTCTCTTTCCATTTTCTGAGGTCTTTTTCTATTTCTTTTTTCAGGGTATTATAATTTTCCCTGTATAGCTTTTTACTTCTTTTGTTAGATTAATTCCTGACTATTTCATATTTTTGGATGCTAGTGTAAATGATGTGGCTCCTCTTATTTCTGTCTCGGTGATTTCATTGTTAGTGTGTAGGAATGCTATTGATTTTTGAGTATTGACTTTGTATATGGCTATGTTGCTGAATTTATTTATTTTACCTAGGAGTCTTTCAATGAAGTTTTGTGGGTATTCTATGCAGAGTATCATGTAGTCTGTAAATAATGATAGTTTAACTTCCTCTTTTCCTATCTTTACTCCTTTTATTTCTCTCTCTTGTCTAATTGCTCTGGCTAGTATTTCCAGTACTATGTTGAATAGGAGTTATGATAAAGGGCATCCTTGTCTTGTGCCTGATTTTAAGGTAAAGGCTTTCAGTTTTTGGTCATTTAATATGACACTGGATGTTGGTTTGTCATAGATGGCCTTTATCATATTGAGATAAAGACCATCTATTCCAATTCTCTGTAAGGTTCTTATCATGAGTGAGTGTTGGACCTTATCAAAAGATTTTTCTGCATCTATAGAAATGATCATGTGATTCTTATATTTGGTTCTATTGATATGGTAGATTACATTTATTGATTTATGTATGCTGAAACTTCCCTGCATGAATGGGATAAATCCCATTTGGTCCTGGTGTATAATATTCTTGATGATTTTCTGCATCCTGTTTGCCAATATTTTATTGAGAATTTTTGCATCTATGTTCATTAGGGAGATTGGCCTGTAGTTCTCTTTATTAGTTGGGTCTTTCTCAGGTTTTGCTACTAGAGTAATATTTGCTTCCAGGAATGACTTAGGGAGAATTGCTTCCCTTTCAATTTCATTGAAGAATTTAAAAAGTGTCACCATTAAGTCTTCTTTGTATTTCTTGTAGAATTCCACAGTGAATCTGTCTGGGCCTGGGCTCTTCTTTGCTTGTAAGAACTTAATTACATTTTCAATTTCATTAATAGAAATTGGGTTATTCAGCAGTTTTACATCTTCTTGATCAAGCTTTGGTGGTTCATATGTCTGTAGGAATCTGTCCACTTCTTCTGTGTTATCAAACCTATAGGAGTACAGGTTTTTGAGATAGTTGTTGATGATCTTCTGTATTTCCACAGGGTTGGTAGTGATTTCTCCATTTTCATTCTGTATTGCATGAATTTGAGTCTTTTCTTTCCTTTTTAAAATTAGGCTGTCTAGGGTCTTATCAATTTTATTTATTCTTTAAAAGAACCAAGTCTTTGATTCATGGATTCTTTGTATTGTTTTCTTAGTCTCTATTCCATTAATTTCTGCCCTGATCTTTATAATTTCCTCCCTTCTTTTGGCTTTTGGCTTGTCTTCCTCTTCTTTTTCTAGTTGTTTGAGGTGTAGTATCAGGTTGTTTATTTGTGTTTGTTCTGTTTTCCTAATGTGGGAACTCAGTGTAATAAATTTTCTTTTGAGGATTGCTTTCATTGCATTCCATAGGTTCTGGTAAGTTGTATTTGTTTTTTTCATTTGCTTGTAGATATTGTTTGATTTCTTCTTTAATTTTCTTTGTGACCCATTGATTGCTCAAGAGTGTATTATTCAATTTCCATGTGTTTGTGGGTTTTTTTGCAAATTCTTTTATCATTAATTTCTAGTTTCATGGTGCTATGATCTGATACCATGCATGGGATAATTTTAATTGTTTTTCATTTACTTAAATATGTTCTGTGGGCTAGTATATGGTCTATTTTAGAGAATGTCACATGTATTGCTGAGAAGAATGTATATTCTGATGTTGCTGGATGGAACACTCTATATACACCTATCAAGTCCATTTGTTCACAAGTAAGATTCAGTTCTGTTATTTTTTTGCTGATTTCCTCTCTTGTTGATATGTCTGTCCCTTTGTGTCAATGGTGTGTTAAGTTCTCCTGCTATAATTATGTTATTGCTTATTTGATTTTTCATTTCTGTTAATACTAGCTTTGTATAGCTGGGTGTTCTGGAATTTGGTGAATATATATTTAAGATTGTTACCTCTTCCTGTTGAAGTTTTCCCCTAACTAGTATGTAGTGACATTCTTTATCTTTTTGAATTGTTCTTGAAGTTCACATTGTCTGCAAACAGAATAGATACCCTCATCTTTTTTTTGAGTTCCTGTTGCATGAACTATTGTTTTCCATCTTTGGCTTTTCAGTCTATGAGTTTCCTTTTGGGTTAGATGGGTTTCTTGTAGACAACATATGGTTGGATGTTGTTTCTTGGTCCATTCTGCCAGTCTGTTTCTTTTAATTGGTGAATTGAGGCCATTTACATTAATGGTTATAGCTGTTATATATCATTTTATTGTTGACATGTTATCTTTCTGCTGTTGTATCTTTACCTTTCCATTCTGTTTGTCTGTCTTTCTTAGCGGTTTTTTCCTATGTGTATGTAGAATGTATTTGAGCATTCTTTGGAGGGTTGATTTGGTGATCATGAAGTTCTTCAGCTGTTCTTTCTTATGGGAGCATTTTATTTCTCCATCCATTTTGAAGGACAGTTTTGCAGGGTACATCAGTCTGGGTTGCAAGTTGTTTTCCTTTAGGATCTGAAATACTTCACTCCATGCTCTTCTTGACTTCACTGTGTTGAGAAGACTGCTGTAGATCTGATAGGTTTTCCTTTATAGGTGATCTGTCTTTTCTCTCTAACAGCTTTTAATATTCTGTTCTTATGTTGGATTTCTGGGATGGTGATTATTATATGCCTGGGTGTAGTTTTATTTTGGTTATGGCTGTTTGGAGTTCTATGTGCTTCACTAACCTGTATGTCAGTTTCCATTCTCATGTTTGGGAAATTTTCAGCTATTACTTCTGTAAATAGCCTCTTGATATCATTTGTGTTGTCCCCTTCTTTTTCATTTATCCCTATTAATCTTATGTTGTTTTTCTTTGCATCATCTTGCAACTGTTGAATTGTTATTTCCTGATTCCTTATTATTTTTAAAAGATCTTTTCTTTCCTGTTCACTAGCTGCAATCTTATCTTTGAGGTCTGAAATTCTATCTTCAGTTTTGTTGAGGTGGTTTTGGCAACTTTCAATAGAATTTTTAATTTCCTTTGTATCTCTTCATGTATTCTGTTTGTTTCTTATACTGTTCATTCAGGGTTTCTATCTTTTTGCTTTGCTCCTCTAATTTTTTAGCTGTGTCTTCTTTAGATTCATTCACTATTTCATTCACTATTTTATCATTTCTTCTTTTACCTGGAAGATTATTTCTGATTTGAGTACCTTCATAGCTTTCCATGCTTGCTTCTTTATTTCTGTTGATATCATTTCAGGTATTTCAAGTGTATGACTACTATTTTCTTCTATGTACATGGCTCCCAGGCTTTCTTGGGATAGGCTGGAGGTTTGAGATTGCATTTTGGTCTTTTGTTTTGTCATTTTCCTATATTTCCATGTTATGAGTGATGTTCCAAAACTTTCCCTAGGCATGTTGCAAATCACTTCCTGTGCCCTTGCCTCCTGTGCCCTAGGCTCCCGGGACTCATGCAGCCTTGGCTTCCCTCACTGCATGGGCCTGGCTCCCCTCTTGGTGGGGGCCTAACTCCTCTCTCAGCTGTGGGTCTGTTCCCCTGGTTGAACAAAGGTTACTGGGCGTGGTCTGCTCAAACCCTCGAAACCTCTCTAGGCTGGTCCAGTGTCCTAGGGGAATTGGCAGGCACGCAAACACTGGGAATGATGTCCCAAACTCTCCCCGAACTAGCACTGGTGAGCTGGAACTCACCTGGCCAAACAGGCCTAACTCCCCTCTTGGCACTGGTCTAACTCCTCTGAGTTAAGGATCTTCTAAACTGGCTCATCAGCTTAACATGTCCTGTCCCTTGCTCCAAGATGGCCAGCTGGATTCTAGATTTCAGATAATTTTTCCATTCTGCCTCAAAGAGAAACAACAAATAACAGTGAAAATGTCTTTTCCATTTATGGCATTCCTGGATTGTATACACAATATTTCTATGTTCTGAGACTTAATTATGTGCCTTCACCCATCTCCAGTGGATGTTGGAGCATAGAGTCAATTTCTGAGTGGCCATATGTTTAACTAAATAATAATTCTTTTTTGTTCTTACATAATAAGGGAAACATGAATATTGAGGACAAATCTCAACCTTTGTTCACATTTTTTTCTTTCTTAAGGAGGCAACCCTGAATCCCAATAAATTACTAATTGGAATTCAGTAAACTCAAAGTTCAGGATCTCTGGAAGTTAGGTCAAACTATCCACCAGGTCTGTGTATTACTCCTTATGTTCTAGTGTACCATAAATTAAAAGCCAATTTTTCTGCCAAAATATATGCAATATTTAATACTGGAAAAGGAACAGCAAAATAGCAATAGAAACTCCCATTTAGAGATGAGGAGGATGTAAATAATCATTAGTCATTGTAAATTATAAATTTCTCATGGGCAGGAAGAATATAGGATAAGTTCCTTGGTTAACTACCTGGAAACACTTGGTTCTGCTCTTTGAATGGAACTCCCTTATCTATTATCCTCTGTTTCTAGGTTTTCTCCTAGAAATATTTTATCTTTCTTATTTTCATTCAAGTACACTGTTGAGGACAATGGATAGAAAGACTTTCTTGAGACTTATGGAATTTTTACAGATCATTTACTATTTCTGTGGTTTGGGGCATAAGAGTTGAATTTTGAAGGCTACATATATACGTTTATTTTCCAAAGATGGGTGTAACACTAACTGCCTTCTCCTTAATTTTTCTTAGAATGAGGTCATGCTATTCCTCCATCAGAAAATGGAGTCCATTTACTCTGTTCTTCAACCTTGAGTCTATTTGCTGTTTCATCCAATAGAACATGGTAGTATAGTACAGTATGACTTCCTAAATTTTCTCTTGGAGGTTAGTCTCCACATTATGACTATGTGGAAGGCCAGGTCATCTGGATAGGTTGCATGTATCTTGCTGATTCACTAATTTATCTGGACCAGTAGCTCACAACCAACATAAATCACTACATGTATGGGTGAGAAATCAAGTTGTTTTGGGTTTTGACTTCATTAAGAGGTCTTAAATGTGAACTAAGTGATAACAGTCATTGTCTCAACTGAGGGGTTTTAGTAATAACAAACTGCTGTTATCATAACATACACTGTTACATAATGATAGACAATTGATACATGGCTTTTGCAAGCTGGATATGATAGTGTTACTGCTACAGATCTCTCAAAACAAAAAGCAAAAAAAAGATCAATTTCATTCACTTCTGATTAATTCCATGTATATATAACCATACACAGTTCTTGAGTGAAGTTGTAAAGTTGTGGTCTTTTATTTATTGTTTTCTTGATTTCTCTATACCTTTTCTCTCATGTTGATGGTGGCTATGTTGTGATTAAAATAATGGGTTTCAGATGAAGAAAACACACTTAATATCATCTTTGTCAGTAGGCTCACAATCTTCTTTTATGAGCAAAAAGTAATATCCTGCTAAAGCACTTATTTCTTGGTCACCAGCTATATGAAATTCTCTGTTTTAGAATTAGGTACTGAAGTTGTAGACTTTTTTCAATCTAGAAATATTGTAAATCATAGGACTCCTAACATATCTATATTTGAGGCTATAATCAGAAGGCACTTTCTTTAGCAAAGTTGAATTTGCTTCCATCTTTGCTTGAAGACTGTCTAGTTTGGCCTGAATTTACCCTTTTCTTAGAGGAAATTATTAAAAATAGTAATAAGAAACCCAAAACTAGAAATATTCTGCATCTTTTCTATCATTTCCCTTAATAATATAGTCATGTGACCTGGCTTGCAAGGTGTCTTAGTCATTTTCCCATAACTAGCAAAAAAATATCTGACACCCACAATTTAAAGTAGGAGAGATTTATTTTCACTTTTGTTTCTGGAGATTCAGTATGTGAAGACTGGCTCTTTGGCAGAAATAATATGGTGGACATGCATGGCAGATGAACACTGCTTACCCCATGGTAACAGAATGCTGAGAGAGGGGGAGGATTTAAGATCAAAAGTATACTGTACCAGGATATGCCCCCAGGTGCCCAACTTTTCTGACAAGCTCATATCTCTAAACACAAAAACCAACTGGGGGACATTTTAGATCCAAATGATAACATTTGCTTTTGGCAGTGGAAGGCTTATGTCCATTTATGCAAAGTATATTCTACTTCTAAGAATTGCCAGTCTCACAGCTTTTGCATTTTTCAGAAGTTCAATTAAAAGGCCTTCCATTTGACTCAAGGCAAACCCTTATCTATCAACCTGTGTAATAGTAAAAACAAGTCACATATTCTCAAGGTACAATAATATGGGGTAAATGTTCCTAGTACAAAATGGAGGAGTAGGAGCATAGACAAGAATCAGACCAAAGGAAGACTGACACCTAACAAAGGGAACATTAAGGCCTCTAACTTCATATCCAGCTGCTCTAGACATTTCATTGACAAAATCTATGTTGTTGTAAAATGAGTGTCACCAGATCTCCAACATACAATGACTAGATAATTTTCACATCTTGTGCACCATATAGATAAGTAATATTTAGTTTGTTGTTTATTTTATCATTTTCAACACTCATTTTCAGTTATCTTCATTTTGAATCACTTTGGATTAAATTCAGCTATGATTAACAGATAAAGTAACAATGGTTTATAAAAGATAAAAGTACATCTCTGTCTAATACTGAAGACTCCAGGGTAAGGTATTCGGGGACTTGTCTGTTAGTTTCAGGATTAAACTCCTCTATCTTGATACACTGATATTTTTAATCTGCTACCTTCAACATTCAAGACACCTGAGTGAACTCTAGTCATCATGCATACTTTCTAGCAAGTAAGAAGAAAAAATGAAGCAGAGAAGAACATGTCTCTTTTCCTTTAGGAATATGTATCATACATTGTACATAGCCCTTCCATTTATGCCCCATAACCAGCAGTTACTCACCCAGTCTTTATTTTGGGAGGTCATATACCCAGACCAGCCAGTATTTTCATCTTCTTTAAGATCACTTGTCTATGTTTTAATTTTTTGACATAGCTTTCTTATGAATTTTAATTTTTAAAATGAAATATATTGTGTGATGGAAGCATTCCTGACAAAGTTGAGAAGATCCAGCCTTGTAAGGATCCTAGGGACCCAGACCCCAGGAATTAACTTAGCTCTTGTAACTAAGTCCACACTAAATCTCAGCCATTTTTACAGCCAGTGCTGATCACTGTAGAAGGGTTTGTTGCTTGCATTTGGAGAGGCAGTAAGATTTAGATTTGGTAAGAAATTCGGTGGTAATTATGAATTTCTTCTCATTAATTTGACTATTGCCCCCCCCCACATTTTAACAATCTTTGTCAAATCTTATTCTTAAAGAATAAATTGTTTGCTCAAATGAAAGATAACTTCTGCTTGTTAACAAGAAATTAATAAGAGATATTAACTTTCCCATTATCTTTTAAAAAGTGAATAGACATTGGAGTGATAAAAGATCACTACATTTCATCCATTCATGAGGTAATAGCTTGTAACTTTGTTGTTAACAGTACAACTTTGAGTGATGTTGTGAAGAAAATAGCCATGGTCTTGGCTGTGGTGGCCAAAATAATTGCCCACAGAACAATCCAAATTCTAATTCAAGGAGCCAATAAATATGTTAATTTACATGGTAAAAGAGACATTGTAAATTTGATGAAGCTGAGTTTGAGGCATTATTCTGAATTATCTAGGAGAACCTGGGATATAACTATTCATCTTGAGAGGAAACAGAGGGAGAATTGGCAGAAGAGGCAGGATGATTAAGTAGGGAAGAAGGAGTTGGATTCTGAGCCATCAAAGGAGGAGCCAAAGGAGGACCCCTGTCAGGAAAAGGAAAGAGCAGTGAGGAGGACTCTCCCAAGAGTCTCCATGGGAGTATGACCCTGCTCACAGTGTGACTTCACCCCTACTGAAACTGCTGGTCAGCTTATGGCCTCCAGAACTATGAGGAAATACATTTCTGTTGGTATAAGCCACTAACTGTGTGGTCATTTTTTACAGCAGACATAAGATGGGAATAAATTGCCTTTTACAGAGTTTATAATCTAGTGGGTTAACAGGCAATTAAAATAAAGTATGAAATGATATCTAATAAGAAACTTGTGAGAATGATGTGGTTAGTGTGGATCAAAGACCAGGGAAGGAAATGATCAGATACAGCTGGAAGGGCCGAGGTTTTAGAGACCGAGTAGCCTCTCTGAAATAGAGAGTGCTTATGGGGCAGGGGCATGCTGTGGATGCAGTGGCAGGAAATGAAACTGGACAACTTCATGCAGGCTCTGCATGATGCAGGCACAAGATAGACCTAAAGCTTCTAGATAATAGAGCAGGTTAAGTATAAGCTCCTGGTACCACCTCATTCCTTCCAGGATCCATTCCTGGGCCTTGAGGATTTTTTCTTTTCCCAAGAATATACTTTAAGGACTGCTTTGGCTTTGCATGTCAGTGTCTTTCTGTTTCATCTTCTCTATGCCCACATACACATCTATATACCTAATCAATAGTTCCAGTAGGTAATGACAAGTCTAAAGCTTGACATCTGAAATAGTCCTTAATATTAAGTCTGTCCCTTGCCTTGATAAATAATAACTTTTTTCTACCACTCAACTGATGTCTTAAAGCTTTCCTTGATTCCTATTTTCTTTCTCATCCTAGGTCACTTCCCTAGTGGCTCACCTGAGTCAGAATCCACTTTTTAATCAACCCAGTGTCCCCAAGATCCAGTCACCCTCCTCAGTTCTGATCTCTGGACACATGAGGTTTTTGAAGTCCCTTCTAGATCTAGGTCATAAAAACATGCCTGCAAATGGCTCTGCTGATATTCAGGAGTGAGAAGTCTGGACATTAATAGATGGTTTCAAGTTCTGAGGGTTCTTTGAACACTGGCTCAGGGTGTGGGTTAAGGCAGTGCCCATGTAGGTTGGGGGCAGGAGACTGGATGGAGATCTTTATGACTCAACTCTGGATAGGAATCAGGACTCAGATGCTGAATTCTTCTGTCTAATTACATATGTAGGCACTTTTACTTACATTCAGGTTAGCTGATGGGTTTCTTCTATAGTATATGTGTTTTACAAATCAAGGATTCATCATTAATTTGAAATACTTCATACCAAAATTATAACTGGGTTTAAAATCTCTTCATGTTATAAGAAATGTCATAGCTACATTTGTCAATTGAAGAGCTCTTAAATTCCTTAACTATAATTTCAACAGTTTTAAATTTTTAAATGTTTGCATAAAATGAATTTATTTCTTTTTATCACCTCCTAGAAAGAACTAAGTTCCTCACTGTTGGTGCCCATCAAGAATTTATAGAGATCACATTTAAAACACCTTGAGTAGGAATCAAATGAAACCATTTTTGTTCCAACCATGCATAAAAATTTTATATAGTTTTTTAAATAGTAAAATGGCCTCATTAAAATGTTAAAATATTTTAATTAGGAATGTTAGAAAGATTGTATATTTTATGGCTTCCATAACTCTTTGCAAACTGTATATTTTTATAATTGTGTAAGGAAGTGGTAATGATTTTTTAATGTTTTTTATTTAAAGAGAAAAAACAGAAAAAGTATAGAAATATTACAGATTTTCAAGAAAAGAAGATAAACAGTAAGAAATCACTAGTTGATAAATTACATATTATTCTTTTAGGAATAGTTTTTCAAGTTACAAAATTAAAACACACAAAGTGGACACTCAAGCAGTGAGAGTGCAAACAGATCTTTTCAACAATCCAAGAAGAAACTAGAAATATGGTTATCAACCCCACACATCTAAACATACATGCAGCCATATCTTTTATAGCACTTCCTATTTCCTCTTTTTTACAACAGCAATTATACATTTTTAAAATTTTGTTTAAAGATAAGAAAAAAAGAAAAACAGAAACAAAGGTAACAAGAATACAGAATTATAAAAGAAAGAAAGAAAGAAAGAAAGAAAGAAAGAAAGAAAGAAAGAAAGAAAGAAAGAAAGAAAGAAAGAAAAAGAGAATGAGAAAAAGCCCCACCAAGAAATCACTAGTTTATAAATTACATATTGTCATCTTGGATGTAGTTGTTCAAATTACAAAGTTAAAGGGTACATTGTAGACATTCAAACAGTCAGACTACAAACAGTTCTGCTCAAAGATCCAACAACAATTCAGCAATATGGTCATCTATTTTACACAATCAAACATACATGCAGTTATATCCCTTAGAGCACTTTCTTTTCCTCTCTTTTTTACAATAGCAATTACACATTTTGGTTTTATTACACTTGTAGTTCTTATTTACTTTTTACACTAGAGACACAACATGATATTTATAAATATGATTCTTATTTATTTCACTAATGAGGATAGTGTCAAGTTGTCTCCATTTACCTATGAAGGCCTCAAGATCATCCTTTTATGTAGCTGAGTAATATTCCATTGTATAAAATGCCATCTTTTTCATCCACTGTGCAGTTGATGGGCATCATGGTTGTTTCCAAGATTTAGCTATCACAACTTATGCAGCTATGAACACGGGTGCACATATATCACTGTGATATGAACCTTTCAGTTCTGGGAAAATACCCAGGAGGGGAATAGCTGGATTGATTGGGGCTTCCAATTCTAGTCTTCTGAGAATTCTCCATATGGATTTCCATAATGGTTGCATCAGTCTACATTCCCACCAACTGTGGAGCAGTGTTCCTTTTTCCCTGCAGCCTCTCCAACATTTGTTATCAGTTGATTTCTTGATGGCAGCTATTCTTTCCAGAGTGAGGTGAAATCTCAATGTTGTTTTAATTTGCATTTCTTGAATGACCAGTGATGGTGAACATTTTTTCATGTATTTATTTGCCATTTGTATATCTTTCTCTGAGAACTGTGCATTCATCTCAGATGCCCATTTTTGGAGTGGGCCTTTGAGTATGGGGGGCTTGATGATTTTCAATTCTTTATATGCTCTGGACACAAGTCCTTTGTCTGAGGGGTTGCTGGCTAAAATTCTTTCCCATTCTGTGGGTTTTCTTTTCACTCTGTTGGTGATTTCCTTTGAAACGCAGAAACTTTTCAATAGTATGAGATCCCATTTGTTGATTCTTTGAAGTGTTTCCCGTGTAGTTTGCATTTTGTTCATGAATTCTCTGCCTACCCCTATGTTTCCAAGATTTCTACCTACCTTGTCTTCGAGTAGATTTGTGCTTCTGTTTTAATATTTAGGTCTTTGATACATTTTGACTTTAGTTTTGTGTGTAGTGATAGGCTTGGATCTAGTTTCAGTCTTTGGCATGTAGAGAGCCAATTTTTCCAACACCATTTATTAAAGAGACTATCCTTCTTCCAGTGGGCATATTTAGCCCCTTTGTCAAATATCAGGAGGCTATACATCTTTGTAGTTGTGCTTGCATCTTCTAATCTGTTCCACTGATCCTCGGGTCTATTTCTTTGCCAGTACCATCCTGTAGTACTGTGGCTTTATAGTACTGTTTCAAGAAAGGAATTGAGATTCCTCCTTCCTTGCTTTTGTTGCCCAGAATTTCCTTTGCTATTCTAGGTTTCTTCTGTTTACAAATGAAGTTTAGGAGTGTTTTCTCTAGATCTGTGAGTTATGTCAATGGTATTTTGATTGGGATTGCATTAAATCTGTATAACAGTTTTGGGTGTATGGCCATTTTCACAATGTTGGTTCTTCCTAGCCAAGAGCAAGGAATATCTTTCCATTTTCTAATACCTTCTTCAATCTCCTTTTTCAGTGTAGTATAATTTTCAGCATATAGGTCTTTTACATTTTTAGTTAGGTTGATTCCTAAGTATTTCATTTTTTTAGGTGTTATTGTAAAGGGCAATATTTTCATAATTTCTCTCTCAGTGAGTTTTTTGTTTGTGTACAGGAATGTTATTGATTTTTGAGCATTGACTTTGTATCCAGCTACACTACTGAACTTGTTTATTACCTCTAGTAGTCTTTTAATGGAGTTTTTTTGGTTTTGTATGGAGTATTATGTCATCTGCAAATAGTGGCAGTTTAATTTCTTCCTTTCCTATCTTCCTCTTATTTCTCTCTCTTGTCTGATTGCCCTGGCTAGTGTCTCCAGAACTATATTGAAAAGGAGTGGTGATAGTGGACATCCTTGTTTTGTTCCTGATTTTAAAGTGAAAGCTTTCAGTTTTTGTCCATTTAGTATAATGTTGGCTGTTGGTTTGTCATACATGACCTCTTTATGGTTGAGGTAGACGCCATGTATTCTGAGTTTCTGAAGGGTTTTTGTTATGAACATGTGTTTGACTTTGTCAAAAGCTTTTTCTGCATCTATTGAGATGACCATGTGGTTTTTGTTTTTGGCTCTGTTGATGTGGTATATTACATCTATTGATTTTCATATTTTAAACCAGCCCTGCATTCCTGGAATGAACCCCACTTGGTCAAGATGTATAATCTTTTTGATGATTTGCTGCATTCTATTTGCCAGTATTTTGTTGAGAATCTTTTCATTAGTGAGATTGGCCTATACTTCTCTTTTTTGGTTGGATCTTTCTCTGGTTTTGGTATGAGAGTAATAGTTGCCTCCAGGAATGATTTAGGGAGGCTTGCTTTCTTCTCAATTTCATTGAAGAGTTTAAGGAGTATTGGCATCAAATCTTCTCTAAATTTCTTGTAGAATTCAGCTGTGAATCCATCCAGACCTGGGCTTTTCTTTGTTGGTAAGTTTTTAATTACGTTTTGGTAATGATTTTTAAAACAGATTTCATAGAGAAGTCCCCAGGTCTTTCCAGTTTGTTTCAGCGTGTTCTTCCACAAATAGTTTTTTTATTATTTTAAACAATAGTGACAAAATACACATAACTTAAGTTTACCATCTTTATTGTTTTAAATGTAGAGTTCAGTAGTGTTGTTTTTTTTCATACTGTTGGACAACCAGTATCCAGAACCCTTTATCTTGCAAAACTAGAATTGTACACCTTAATATTACTCCTCCTTCTCTTTGCCAACTCTTGTGAATCACCATTTTACTTTTTGTTTCTATGAATTTTGACTATTGTTAGTACCTCATGTAAATGAAGTTATATATCTGTGTATAATTTTTGTTACTGGATTATTTTATTTAGCATAATAACCTCCAAGCTCTTTCATGTTGAAAAGCATATTAGAATATAATCCCTTTTAAATCATGAACAATGTATATATATACCACGTTTTGTTTATCTACTCATCTACTGATGGATACTTGGTTTGGTTGTACCCACTGGCTATTATAAACAATGCTACTATGAACACAGGTGTACAATATCTCTTACAGATCCCAATTTCAAATGTATTGATTATATGCTCAAAAGTAGAATTGCTAGGTTATGTTGTAGTTGTATTTTAAGTTTTTTGAGAAACCACAGTAATATTTTCCATAATGGCTATAACACTGTACATTTTCCTCAGTAGTACACATCAGTTCTATTTTTTTCTTTTCCTTGCCAACACTTACTATTTTCTGTGTTTTAGATAGTATCTACCTTAATGGACGTGAGTCCGTCTCTATGTTCTTTGACTAGTACTATCCTGTAGTTAAGTGGACTGTCTGATGGTAAGAAAGAGCAATACAGCTCTTCCCATTAATTTTGATTTTCAGATTGAATGGATTGCCAGAGGCTGTTGAAAGGATAGACACAGTTGCACAAGTGAATCATGGGACTGTGTCTGGTCTCTTCCCCCTTCATCTGTGGCTCTTCCCTTGGTATGTGTTTTCTGGTTGACAAGAGTCAAGCAGCTTTTGTCTTCTGTGTTCTTCCACCATGATGTTTTAGTCTTGGACTAGACCACCATGAACTAAAACCATGAGCTGAACCAATATAAACATCTATAAATTGTGGATATTGAGTTTTTTCCCAGCAGTAGGAAACTTGGCAAGTACACTAACCCATCACAATTTCCAGAAGAATTAATTGTGCTGTATCCCAGCAGGAGGTGCTGATGGACAGGGCACACAAGGCCATTTTGACTAAGAAACTCCTGGTTTATTTGCATTATTTGCAGCCTGGTTAATGAAAGCATATGCAAAGCCTCACAAATTCTCAAAATTCACTAGTACAACCCACATTTTGAAAAATTTAATGTACTTTGAAAATCTTACATGCTTATGACAATTGTCCTCTGTCTGAAGTGATCCCCAGTGCTTCCTTTTCACTCATGACTGGGGCATGGCAAATCTGAGCACTCCCTTTCTGTCACACCTAATTTCCTCAACAAGTCTTAATGATCAAGGCATGTTATCCTTGAAAACTGATTCATGCTTATCTAATTTATCTAATACAATATGTTGTAATTTTATATGATAAACATGCAGATGTTCCTCAAATGCCTTTTGTTTAAAAAATTCTAATTAAATACATTTTCTACATTCATTAATTTTTTAAAGCTTTTAACTTCTTTCTCTTTAATTAAGACATAGGGTGGTGGATCAATATTAACACAAAATAACACTTTTGGCAAAATAAAAACCAAAAAATAAAATGCCTAAGGTATGTGTCCAAAAATAAATTGCTTTAAAGAATAAACCTTTAACACCAGAGGGGAGAAAAAATTCACATCCAACACAGCATACAATATATCTAAATGTTTTGAAAGTATAATTTATATTTTAAAGATAAAAGTTGAAAAATGATGCTCAGCTTCTGCTAGAGATTTAAGTGCATGT